>PVHP010003799.1:0-75854 GCA_004024765.1 Zapus hudsonius
AGCTGCCTCATGCCCCACCACTGTGCCTTGCCCCCACTGTACTCAAACTGAACTAAAATAAATCCTTCCTCCTTTGTGCTGTTTTGGTTAGGCATTTGGTCACAGTTACATAAAAGTAACTAATACACATGGTTATTTAAATTTCAATTTACATTAGTATAAATTAAAGATTGACAACTACCTTTGTTTGTACATAGTGGTTAGTAGCAACTGTGCTATTAAGGACAGTGCAGAGACACATGCCTCACCTCATGGAATTCTCTAGACAGACTGGTCCAAGTCTCACTAGCAGTATCCTCATCTCTGTGTTAGGATCAGGTGATGCTCAAGATGCTTTCATTGGTGCATTAGCTTTCGATGATCATGTTTAACTCATAATATCCCTGCTAAGGTTAAGACACTATGGTAATATAATTTAAAAACAAGAAAGTCAATTGAAAGAAATGATCCAAGAAATAAATATAATTTATAATTGTTTAGTAGAAACCAAATGTCATACAAAGGATAATTGATGTTTAAATATTATTGTCAATAAACTCCAAGGACTGAAATTTAAAAGAAGAAAAAAATAGAATGGAGTTGAGAGAGAGGTGGAATATCCAAATGAAATTTTTTTCTCCATTTTTTTATTGTCCATAATGAGTTACATTGTTTAGTGGGCCAACAATGAGTTGTTATCCCCAATTCCCCAATGCCCCTCATCCCCAATCAGCTGGATATCCTCCTCCATGGATCGTCTGGATCAGTCCTTGTGACAGGGGACCATGGATAGCCTAGTATTCAGCCAGGTTCTCCTGGCCATGCCTCTGATATTCTTCCCCACCACGGCTCTCACAATCTTTCCGCCCCCTCTTCCGCTCAGTTCCCTGAGTCATGGTGGGTGAGTATTACGGATGCTTTAATGTTGTGAGCTTAGGGGTTTTTGTGTCGAGATTCGTTGGTTTCTGTCTTTCTGGCTTATCCTTTGTTGATTGAATGGCTATGGCTGTGGGTCCCTTGTTCATGGACATAGACCTTCCAAATGAAATTTTTTAACCTTCAAATTTGCTAAGGATGGAACGGGGCAGTAGCACTTGGCTCCGACCTAAGGAGTCAGTGTGTGCTTCCCAACTATGTCTCATTCCCTGAGCACTTGCAGTGATCTCATTCAATATGAACTTGCTATGCCTGCAGGAGTGTAGAGAAATAGTTCTACAAACTCTATGAAGCAGCTTACAGATTCCAACTGTGACAGGGATTTGAAAATAGACTTCGCAGACCCCAAGCCAAGTGGCAAGATGATCACATCTGACCTGCATTCCCTGACTCCATCTTGGACATTCCAAAATCGAGTCGCCATCTGCTGAGAGGATCTGTCTCCATCTCCTACTGCAAGTGGCTTGTTCCTTGAATCTACTTCCTTCATCCCTCTGTCCTAGGCCACCAATTGCAACCCATTTTGTTCTCCGAAGACATGCACCACAGTGGACACTAACAACCTGGTTGAAGAACCATGAGCAGTAAACTGGTAACACTCCTGAATTGTGCAAATTCCTAACGAAAACCATAGCCAACTTGGGTCACTGATAAAGACATGCTCAGGAGCATCTCCCCCTTTGATGCTGTAGAATCATTCCTCCTGAGGCCCTTGAACTATTTAACAATGACAAATATGAAAAAAGTCTACCAAAATGGGTTTTCTGTTAGAGGGGGGTGTGGTGAATACTGGGTTTTCCCTGACAGGCTGGGTCCTCTGCAGGGGAACTTCATGGACTCCTGGATAGAGGACCTACTCTCTCCTTGATATAAGTTACTTTCCTGAGAGAAGAGATCTTGGAGGTGTGAGGCAAGGACGGGAAGTCTCTCCTCCGTGGATCCAAGAAAAGCTGATGGTGAAGTAACAGACCCAGCCATCCAGATCCACCAAGATTGATTTGGGAGCCATTTGCCTCATGGAGCTGATTGGGCCCTTTAGGGCTTAAAACTGCTTTGTCAAATAAACCTCATCCGCTGTTTAAGCTACTCTTATGCCCTTGGTATCTGAATGAAAATCCAGGTGCTTTCTTCTCATTTGACTTGTGAGGTGGGACAAGGAAGGCACCAGGAATTCAGCACCAGTGGGATCCTTGTGGGTTTATCTCATCAAATGTCCTAGAAGGTAGTCATGTGAGGTGGAGCCAATGGCTTTGTGTACTTTATTTGAGAAGTACGTCATGGGATTCCACTTGCTCACTCTTCATCCCTGAGAGAACGACAAATATTTGGGGAGTCATGGCAGCAGATCACAGGGTGGCTCTCCCAGCATTTTGATGGAGAGGACGTGTTACTCATGAGACAGGGATTAAACACGGCCTCCAAGCCCGAGGCCAGGCAAGGCTGAGTAAGCTTCAAGAGCATGGATCCCAGGGGAAGCTCTTGAGTCTATAAGCCATGTGCCAGGACAGGACAGGGAAGATCTGACAAAGAAAAATATGTACCGAGTGGAATGGAGACAACCTGAGAACATGAACTTGCTTCTAGCAAATCTAGGCTTCATTAAGTGGCCCATCATTTTCTGATGATGAACTTAGACAAATGGCGTAATGTCTATTGGCCTTCCTCAGTATTCTCATCTACAAAATGGATGTAATGGCTACTCATGCTGCCAGAGTTTGGAGTAAATGACTTGATACAATTCAAATAGTGACCCTTAAGTCTGCAGTACACAGAATGAGCTCAATACATATAAGCTATTTTCCAATAGCAATATTTACCCTGGACGCGAAGTCCACTGTATGCAAAATACTTTACTCAGACTTGCAGTATGATTATAGATGTTTGATTCATCTTTTCAAGCACCTAAAAGAAAAAAAAAGTCTTAATGTATAGGAGCTTAATAAACATTTGCTGGAGGAGGAGTGAGTGTAGGCATGGAATCATATGGAAGTTGCTATCTTTTGGATGAAGAAAGGTCTTCCTTACAGAGGTATAACTTTAATAGTAAACTCCCAAACCGTGGGTCATCCATTTTTTTCTGTAAAGGGTCAGAGAGTTTCAACTTTGTTTCAACTTTGTGGGCTTGACAGCCTCTCTGTTGATGCCTCATTTCTGTCACAGAGGAAGGCATACAAACAATACATAAAAGAAGGGTTTGACTGTGTCAATAAAACTTTATTTATAAAAAGCAGATGGTAGATAAGATGGAGTGCAGGCTTTTAGTGTGTCTAAGTGTGTGAACTCTATTCCAAATAAACCTTCTGTATAGCTTTCCTAGCCACTGTGCTACCTGTGACTCTCTGTGACTCATTGCTAAAGCATAGACCCAGAAAATTAGTACTGAATGGCTCACAGTGATCCTCCTACCTCTGCCTCCCGAGTGCTGGGATCAAAGGCATGCCCGCCACACCCAGCTCCACTTGCCATTTTTATTTCAGCCTTTAGATAATCTGCCTTCAGAAATCAAGACCTTACCAGATTTAGTATGGGCAATGATCAGATGAGACTCTCAAAGCTAAATGACGTCCAAATGTTCATAGATGGTAGAAGAGGTAAGACTTGCTATCTCTCAAGGAAGCCATCTTTGCCATATATAAATGTATAGGGCTAGAGCACCCAGTCCATCCCAGCCTAGTCCAGACCAGATATCTCTCTGCAATCAACACATGCACCATGAACCATTCCTTTGTTAAATGTGGCATCTGTTAAACAGCTTTTAATAATTGTAAAAAAATCTTATTATATCTGAGAACATCTGTGGCCATCTGCATGCTCTCCTCTGTAGCGTTTCACTTTTAAGTTTGATGCAACCATCAGATGTTCGTGCACAGATTCTGGGACAGATCTGGATCTTATCGAGCAGACATCAATTAAACTGATGTCATGAGGCATGCCAATCTCAGCAGGGAAAGTGACAGCTTCCTTATCATCAAACCAGCGAGCTTCTTGATTAACTTGCTATTGTCAGTAACAACTCACGATGGAGTTGGATTTGAGCATATTGCTCCTACCTCTTTCTTCCCTGTTCATTCTCTCCCCCTCAAAAAAAAAAAGACTGAATCTTCACTTTCTATGCTAATTTTCTACATTGTAGGCATTATTCTTCCCCAAACTAAATGAGCCTAATAGAAAGATAAATTTCTACTTTAAGCCCAGCTCTAGAAGTCTTTTCTTGTTTTCAATGTTGGGGATCAAACCCAGAATCTGATAGAGGTTAGGCCAGCATGTGATATGAGCCTGCCTCTGGTCCTAAGCATGATTTTAGCAGAAGACTTAGTTGTACCTTGTTCTCTGAACTTATCCTTTTTATTGATTTTATTCTGGAAGCATCTAAACCAGACTATCTTAGATAAATATTCAGAACAGTCTTTGTTCGAGGAGTCAGAGCTCCCCTGCCATAGCTTGTTTCTAGAGGCTTCTTCTTAAACCATTTTCTAACAGGTTTTGAAACATCTCATTTGTGCTCAGTGACGTTCCTCATAGCCTTCTTGTCTGTTGTTTTTAAAAACAGTGATAGGTCCATATAATAAATCCCTGGCCTATGATTTCACACAATTATCATGCTGGTTTTGTACTTTGCCCTTTTGTTGGTTACTAGAGTTTGAGCATCATTTGATGGGTGGACCTAGATCCTAATGGATTCTGTCATACTGTCCTAAGTGGATAAAAACTTTGAATATGGAACATGTTACAGCTTAAACATTGAACATTTGGACATGTCACAACTTAAACTTACCAATGATAGGGCTTTTGGTAGTTAAATCTTCCTTTGCTGGTTCAGGGCTATTAATCACCTATTTGAAAACTGCTTTTGAAAATGTTTCCTAATGACTTCTTTCTATCCCTGTGAATTTCTGACTGTGAAACAAGGTTAGCAATGTGCTCTCCAGGCGTTTTGGAAGTGCCTTTTACTTTATGATACTTACTGGACATATCCTTCATCAATCAATACTGCCATCAGTGGGGTTTTTTGCAGGGGTGTCACGATGGAGTTCCCCTGTATAAATAACAAAAAAGCTGCTATTTGGAAATAATGGCAAAATTGTACAGAGGTTGTGCTAAAGAAGATGTGGGTAGTGGCCTAACAAGATAGTTTTGTTGCTAAATGCAAGATGTGAGCAAGCCTCTTTATAAAAATAATTTTATTTATTTATTTTCAAGAAGAGATAGAGAAAGAATGAGAGAGAGAGAGAGAGAGAGAGAGAGAGAGAGAGAGAGAGAGAGAGAGAGAGAGAGAGAGAGAAAGAGAATGGGCACACCAGGGCCTCTAACCACTACAAATGGACTCCAGATGCATGTGCCATTTTGAATACCTGGCTTTACATAGGAACTTGGGAATTGAACTCCAGGGGCTTCTCAGGGTCTGGGAAAGCCTCCAAAGGGACCTCCAAGCCACTTGGTGGGAGGTAAAGAGCTCATCCCTTATCATAGCAGCAGTGCCCATTTGGACCCAAAGTGGCATGACCCAGAAAGAAAGATTTGATAGCTGGATGGACTAACCAAATTCATCCCAGGGGGAATATAGGGTGAAACTGAGTTTCAGGTTGTGTGCATTGGGAATGTCAAATTTCACAGTAGAGCCATGTGTTATGATTCATCTTTCTTTGCAAATAAATTTGGATTAGGCGTCAAGTGAAAGGTACTTTGTTTATGAAGGTCTGTGACGGAATTTCCAGGGAGGATTAACTGAGAGGGGAAGACCCATCTCCAAACATAATACATATATATTATGTATTTGCATATATGTGTCTATATACATAAATATGTATGTGCATATCTTATATATTATACATATATATGCATATATATATATATATCAAGCATCTCTGTGTCTAGATGTTCCACTTGGTCCATGAGGATGGACTCCCACTCACGAGCAGCAGAACAGTGGGTGTCCACTTCCTCCCCACTCTCTCTGCCCTTTCATTTCCTTACTCTCCATTCTATGCCCTCATCTTCCAGTCTAGGATCTGTCCATTTCAACACAAATCTGCCCTCACTTTCCAGATGTAACATCATCAATGATTTCCTTGATCTCTCTACATCCAGTTTCTTCACATGCAAAATATCCAACATGAAACCTGGCCTAAGGCATTATCATGGATGGACAGAGTGTTACGGTGAAAAGTATGGACTTCAGCATGACGCAGATCTCAACCTGCTTCCTGCATCTACCTCAGTGGACTTGGACAAGTCCCACTGGTGTTTTAAGTTTGAATGAAAGGAAGAAATAATTCCTATGGTGAGGGTGGCCTTGAGGAATGAATAATATACACAAGCTGAATCCCAAGCATGCCTGGTACCTCATAAACTCTTAATAAGTGTTGACTACTGTTATAGCACAGGGGGCTGGTGTATTTAAAATGATACCACATGGCATCTTTATGAAAATATGCTGGCTCAGAAAAATATTTTATTTCTGTCATCAAGACAGAAAAGAGAAGCAAGTGCTCATTCAAATATTATTTTGCTTCTGATTAAGACTTCAATTGTCCACATCTCTTTAGATGAACTATAACTGCAGCCCAAATTTTATGTGGATGCCTTCTAATTCTAGAAAAATCCAGTATCATGGAGGATAAATGAGGACAACTATTTTCCCATTGACCTTTAATGACTTCACTAATTGTTCATTTCACACTTGTCTTTGCTTGTTTCCTTTCTCTTCTTTTCCCTCTTTCTCTCTTCTCCCTCCCTCTCTTCCTCTTCATTCTTTCTCTCTCTTTCATTCATTCTTTTCTTTCTAGCAAAATGTTCAGGATTCCTTAGATGGGATATTGAAGCCCTAGGTTCAAGTTCAGCTTATGTTGCTTGGTGACAAGTTGTTTAATTCCTCTTTATCTTGATTTCCCCTCTTGCAAAATGGAAAAAAAAAAAAAACATGGTGAAGTCAGACTAGAAAAGACTTCGTGAACTTAATTACAATTAAACTGATTTATCTAGGGCAGTGAGCTACACTCAGACAAGTTGCTGGGGTCATGATACTGAGACTGTGAAGGCCCCACAGGCCTGGCTAGCCACCCTCTTCGCTGCAGAGGAGGGAGCTGGCAAGACAAACATGGCCTGTCAACCTTGATTGGTTGGTTGAGGCTACCTGAGAAACTGTTTAGAGGGATTCTCATCTGGCTGTGTGAGAGTGCTGAGATTGATTGGTAATGTCTTCCAGGGCATGGGGGAGGCACATTCCTGTTCATAGATTCCTGTGCATTTACATCTGAGAGATGGGGGTCTTGCTTCCTTGTGGGGCTCAGAGAGTCCTGATGGGTGGGGTGGCTTTCCCTCCGCAGAGCCCAGTGCCATGGGTGGGGGATGGGGTGGGGAGGAAGCAGAGGGCTCTGAAAGAGGACTCTCTCCAGAGCCCTGGACCAGCCATCCTCTGCTCCAGGAGGAGCACAGATGGTTCCCTCTTCTCGTTTCCCTAACCCTGCTGCTGTCCTGTGAGGTGGAAGGGCTGGCACTGAGCACCCCCAAACTCATCAGCTCCTGTAGCTCAGAAAACTGCCCTGGCCTCACTGGAGACAGAGGGATTCCAGCAGCTAACAAACCCTGACAAGGAGTGGGGAACAGGCACAGAGATGCCAACATAACACGCAGATGACTCCAGGTGAACAGCTCACAGCTGTCTCAGACACTCTCTAAACACACTGTCTGTGGCGTTGATTTCCCCCTTTGATTTCTTTGTCTTGTGTTTCTTTCATTGAACCTTCAACAAGGTGCAGAGCTAGTCGTTTGTTTGTAAAACAAGCAAACTGGAGTAGATCGGCTGTCTGCCTTCATTATTTCAACCCTGAGATTGACAGTAAAAGACGTAACCGTTCAATAAAACAAAAGTACTGTCAGCAATATATATATATATATATATATATATATATATATATATATATATATATATATATATATATATATATATATATATATATATATATATATATATATATATAAAGGTATGATGGCACACTGAGATGCAGCACCCTGATAAACTAGCAAAAAAAAAAAAAATTTGACAAAAACCAGAAGCGCTTAAGACTGCAATTTAATCTTTTATTTGAAATATAAATATTGTTACTATCAAGCTTGACAGTATAGAAAATGTGTGCCCTGCAGCCTTCTGACAAAACAAAATTTATATTTAAAACTTCCTGAAATAATACCTTTCATCCATAGGGTTTTGTCACAACATAGTGGCTCTGTGACTACTGTATGGCCCTGCACCTTTAATTATTTTATGCCTAGAAGACACATTTTAAATAGAAGAGGCGGTTACAAGAGTTTTGACAGCTGAAACTGATTAAAATACTGACAACACGCACTCTATAGAACTCCCTGAGGTTTTTGTCAAAGACCCACAGGAAAGTTAAAGATGAGACTCAAAAAAAAATAATAAATTAAAATGTTTTTACTCCCTAGGACAAACATTGAGGCCACGCTTGGGACATTTGCTGCTTGACCCTGGCAGGACAAACCCTGACTGAAAATTCCGGTTTTTTAAATATCACAAGGCCATGGGCAGTCTATTGAGTTTGCTAATCTGTTTCCAGTTAACAAAGCACAGGGCCTCTCTCCAAGGCCAGCTGTTTCATCTCATTTGCTGAGGAGAAGACAGGCTAGATAGCTTGCTTATTTATTTATCAGGATCTTTTGCAAGGGTGTTACCAACTGGGCTGGATTCCTAGACCATGGCGGATGGCCCTCTAACGTTGTGTCTTGTTAGTGTTAGTTTTACAACCTCTGGTGCAAATCTAATTCTTACCATTACAGTAAGCCCCATTGTCCAATGTCCACAATAAAAACATTGCAGCCACTTCAGGAAAGAGTCTAGGAATGATATTACCATGTCTCCAGTGCAGGTCTCTTACTATTAGAAGCCTGAATTTCATGTCCCAAGGAAAAAGCACAGGTTGATTTTTCTGGGTCATTCTCAGAGAGAGAAAGGTGACTGGTATGTCCAGTTTCATAGACACTCAAGGAATTATCATGGTCTTTGAGTCATTCATGAAGGTTCTGGAAAGGTGACCTGAGGCAACACTTTTGACCACTTGTTCAGATTGACCTTTGGATGGCACAGCCTTCCATAGTCGACTTCTAGCAGAAATGGCAGATTGCATTCACACAGCTCATACATCAGTCCAAAGCCTCTGGCTTCTCAGTAGACATACTCAGGGCACTAAGTCCTGTGGCATAGGACAACACTGTTTCTGTAACTTTTCAAGGAGAAAATGTTAATATTTAAATGTGAAATTACTCCTACTGTCTGGCTCATGTGTTGAACACTTAGCCCTTAGTGAGTGGCACTATTTTAGGATGTTTTAGAAACTTCAGGACCTAGGTAGAGGAAGTAAGTCACTGGAGGCATGTCTTTGAAGGGCCTATCTGCCCTGGACTCTTTCTTCCTGTTCCCCCCACACACCCCTCTGCTTCTGGTCTGCCATCAGGTGAACAGTTTCCTCCAAATGCTCCACCACCATAATATCCCACCTTACCATGAGCCCAAATCTAGAGGCAAAGATCATGGACTGAACCCACTAGTCATGAACCAAAGCAAACCCTTCATCCTTTAACTAACTCCCTGCCATAATTTCCATTTAAAACTTTGATGACAACATCTCCCATAGAAGCCAGACCCCTGTCCCAAAGCTAAGTACACTTCTAGTCCAGGAGTTGGAAAGGCCAAAGGAGAACCAGAGGATACAGAGCAATGGCAAATCCAGGCTCTGCTTCATGCCAACATAGTAAGCAGGTAAGGGATGCTTATATCAACTACAAAGTGGCTGGATTGCCTATCATTCTCCCTACATCACCAGGATCTCCCCTGTGGCCCACTCTAATTAAAATATGTGAAGAGAAGGATTCTGGGAGCTGCCCAGACCTTATGGACACACCCCAAAGCTATTATAGACACAAGTGCTCAGTACATTTGCATCAATAGAAAGTAAGAAGGAAACAAGGAAGGGAGAAAAGAAATAAAGGAGGAAGGGAGGAGGGAGGGAGAGAGGGAACAAAAAGAGAGACTTCCAAACCCACACTGTGGTTAAAGGTATGATAGTTTGAGCCCAGCATAGTTGGACTATGATTGTATGATAGTTTGACTCCCAAGAAACATTCTGATCTGTGCTGCTTTTCCAGTACATTTTTTTGTTTTGTATTTTAGGCAGGATCTCACTATAGCCCATTATGTTCACAATGTAGTTATGTAGTCTGAGGGTGGCCTTGAACTCACAGTGATCCTCCTACCTCTGTCTCTCAAGTGCTGTGATTAAAGGTGTGTGCCACCATGCCTGGCTGTATCTTTAAGACATTTCTTTCCCACTGCTGAGGAGTCCAGTTTTCAGAGACTTTCTCATGCATCCACACTTCTGAGGCAAGAGACAAAGTACATTTTCAGTAAGCAGCAAGTGTCATCCCTCAGGAAGGGCAGCAGAAAAAACAATGATGTCTGGTAGGCTTCCAGGCCTGAGTCAGTGGGATGGAGGCTCATGGTCCCTCTTCTGGGATCCCATCTTTATGAAAGGCATTACCATGTGTATTGCCTAGTACCAAGTATGCTGCTACCTGGACGGCCCTGCTAATACCAAGAACACAATAAAAGCAAATAGGGATAAGAGAATCTTCAGCTTATGTCAGTTCCTTCCCAGAGAGGAGATTGAGGGATGATCTTGAATTTGCAGTAGGACAGCTTGTGATCCAGACCCAGATACTTGACCAGAAGATTTTGTTGATGCCTAGCTCTCACCACATCCAATCGTAATCAAAGGACAAAATCAGCTGACATTTCCTACCTCCCGTGATCCAGGGGTAGTTAGACCACTGACAGAAAATGTTCTAAAACATTGTTTTGCTTGTGTATGTGTGTGTGTTGGGGGTGCACATGTGCGTATGGGTACACATATGTGCGACTACATGTGAAAGCCAGAGGTTGACATTGGGTGTCTTCTCTGCTCATTCTCCACCTCATTTTCTTGAGACAAGGTCTTGCAATGAACCTAATGCTCACTGGTTTGGCTAAACTGGATGTCTAGTAAGCCCTAGGGAATTGTGGCATGTGCCATCATGCCTGGTTACAGGGTGTGCAACAAGCATTTACTCACCGAACCATCTCCCTAGCCTCCAAACTATTTTTAATTGCCTTGGATAGTTACATGTATACTGTCTGTGGTGGTTTGAATGTAAAATGGTCCCCATAGCTTCATGTGCTTGTGATGAAGCCTCATACTTAATGCCCAGCAGGTGAAACCTTTGGGTGGTGGAGCTGTGCTGGAGGAGGTATTACACAGTGGTTAAGCCTTGGGGTGCTATAGCCTCACTTGCCACATTTAGCTCATTCTCTCTACTTTCTCCCTGCTTCTGTGTAGATATGATGGCAGGTTGTCTACTTTTGCCATGTTTTCCTGCCATGATAAAAATTCCCCTAGAAATTGTAAGCTGGAAATCGACACTTTTCGTCCATAAGTTGTTTCTGGTTGGGAGTTTTGTCCTAGCAATGAGAAGGGAACTGCTCCACTACCCAAGAAACCAGCATCTCATCCTTCTTTAGTGTCCGATTAATCCAGTTCAAAGAAAATATCCTCATCTAGACCTTTAGACCCTCTTCCTCAAGTAGGCTTAGAAGTTCCCCACTATGCTCATAAACCTGCCCTCACCCGTTATTGTGTCATAACAAAGATGGAGATGGTAATAGGAAGGAGTGGTCACTGGCATTTGTAAGGTGCTACATCATAAATTACATACTTTCCAGACAGATTCTTATTTAATCCTTGTAACAAGGATCGTGTGAGATAGACATCATTCTCTCCGCTTTCTAGATATAGATATGGAGACTCAGATCAATTAAATGAGATTGAAATTCATATAGTTGGTGGAAGAGAGAAAGCCACGTATCTGACAGTAGGAGAATTTTATCTCTTTGGTGCTTAACAAAATGCCTGGTTCACAGCAGATGTTCAGAGAGCGTTCGTTCAGTAAATAAAGAAATATTGAATGAGCTGCTGAGATGGTAATCTTTCCCCATCAGCATGTTTACTGTTGGTTCTCTTTGTGAACAAATCACCCAGAAATACTGAGTTTGAAAAGAATTAATTTCCTCTCCATTTTGGATTATATGGTTTGCAGAGTCCCTTGTTCAAAATTTATGAAGAATTTCAAGATGGTGACACAAAGTCTTAAACATAGGTCACTCCTTAAAGGCACTCCTGTCTTCATCTGAGATGAGATTTTTGGCAAAGGTCTTTCACATGGAGTTATGTGGGAGTCCTACCTGAGTCATACTTTCTCATTTCCATACTCTGTTGTCTCTGACCAAAAATAACTTCCTAATTCTAGGCCCAAGAGAAATCTACCATTTCACCCTATGGATTAACTATGTCCAAACACTCTTGATCTTGACCTCACAAAGTAATCCCTAAATATCCCCCAAAATGGATGTGGGGGAAGCCACATGTTGGTGGCCACAGCATTCGGATTAAATCTCTCAAAAAACTTCATGAGTCTGATTATTGCTTAGAAAAAAAAATGTGATGTGCTTTAAAGACCCACCTCCCACAGTGAAACTGACTTTTAAAGTTTGAGACATGCTGTCTGTCTGAAATGAGATGCTATTGACCATTTTCTAACAGGTGGTTTTGATTTCTACTAAAGAACTTAATAAGAAAAAATTGGTCTCCACAGGCTGAATCAAGTGGGACGGGAACTCAGACGTCATCTAAATCTCACTTGAAGAACTATGTCTTCCCAGGGGATCCATCAAACTATGGCCTGCCAAAAGAACAAGTGGAATAAAAAGGCTGCAGAAACTTCCAAACTCAATGAAAATTATGATTGCACCTCCTCCTTTAAAAGCTGCATAAGAGGCTCACTGCGTTCTGCCTGCCTGTGTCCTGAGAACCTGTGCAGGGTTGCTTTATGTAGAAATGTACTGGTGTGAGCAGATAGAGATGGCACAGAAAGAAATGAAATCTCTGGGCTGAAGATGCTGCCAATTTAGCTCCAATTGTTTGAGAGATGACAACCGTTGAGATTGGGCCAGGTGATCTGCATTGGGACAGCAGGAAAAATGTGATTCTTTTGAAATAGGGAACCTAAATGATGAAGGAGGTTTCCTGCACTTCAAAGTCAGTTTTATTCTCCCCCCCTGGATTAACAAATTGGTAGCCCACCTGGTACTTTAGAGGAAAGAGGGTCTTTAGATTTGTAACACAGTTTTGTTTTTTGGAATTGGCCATGGGCAGTGTGAAGCAGGCTTGTTGGATTGTGTGTAGGCCTGATGGAGCCATGAATATGAACCATGGGTTGCAGTGGAGACCCAGTGGAGATAACAGGACTATGGGATGGCTGCCAGGAGAGCTGCCAGCACCAGATGAAGTTATCCAGGACTGTGAGTAGCCTGGCTGAAGGAGCAGAATTGGATCTCCAGACATTCATCATTGATTAGAATTACTGGACTTGGAGTTATAGAGTTTGATGTTTGCCCTGTTTGTTTTAAATCTTGTATTGTTTCAATCTGTCTTTGCTATGCCCAATGCCATCTTTTAAAGTACAGATGTTTGTTCTATGCTATTATTATTATTATTATTATTATTGCATTAAAGCTCAATTGAAAGACCTTGGATTATAGGGAAGTTTGAATATTATTGGGATTGATACAAACTATGGAGATGTTTAATGTTGAACTGAATGTACTATATTTTACATCAGGTATGATTATCAGTTTGTGGGAGCCAGGGGCACATTATGCTGGTTTGATTCAGGTGTCTCCCCATAAACATAATGTGTTCTGAATGTCTGTTCCCCAGCTGATGACAATTTTTGGATTAGAACCTTGTTGGAGGTGTGTTGTTGAAAGTGGGCTTATGGTTCTTATAGCCAGATTCCCTTTGCTGGTGTTTGGAACATCTTTCTGCTGGTCTTTGCCACCTGCTGAAGCAGAGGTGATGTCACCCCTCTGCTCATGTCATTGTTTTCCCAGCCATCATGGAGCTCCCCCTCAAGTCTGTGAGCCAAAATAAACCCATTAATTTTACAAGCTGTTTTGGTTATGTTTGGTTCTTTTCTGCACAGCAACGAGAAGCTGACTGCAACAGTCACCTAGTTTGATTGGAGCCAGGAGGGCATATGTGGAATGTGAGGAACATGATATTGGTGATTTTTTTTTTTTTTGCAGCGAACATGGACCTTATATTTACCATATAGCGAGTGCTCCAGGAACAAGAGCCACTCTTGCTTTCCTCAAAGCTTAACACAGTGGTGGTAAGAGATTTCTTTTGAAAAATTACAAAGCACTATGACTATAATTTAAGAAATGTAATAGGTTAAGAGGGGAACCATATCTAACTATGTATGTTGAAAACAACAGATTTTTTTACCTGGCAAGAGGTTTACTCTGGACATTTAAGAATTGATAAGTTTTGAGGAAAAGAGGAAGCATGTGAAAGTAGTGTAGGCAAGAGAGAAATTGCTGACATAGCAGGGCAAACCCTGTGAGGGGAGACCTAGAGGAAGCTGAAATTAGAAAGGGGCAAAAGCAGCCACTGCTGGTACATAAAAAATGTATACTATTGCTGGGTTCCAATAAAACTTTATTGACTGAAATAGAAGATAGAGCCATATTTGACCCTCAGACCAACCTAACCCTAACCCTAGTTTTTCAGCCCTTAATCATGTACTTGCACTAGTTCCCTAAAGAGTGTATTCTATAGTACTAGAGGATCACAGAAGATAGGAAAGGGTTGGGTTTTCACTTTAGTTTCTGAGGAAATGTCAAGAAGTTGAATGCATACCTCTCTGTTTAAAGCTAGTGAAAGCAAGAACTAGTATTAAGTCAACTAGTTTCTTTTCCCCAAGGGATTCATTTGTATCATCTCACTGAATAGAGCAGAACAGAGAAACTGCAAGGTTTCCCCTGACTGGAGTGTAAAAATCCACATTAATCAACTTTGGCTTCAACAGCTTATCTAATGGACCAAGGGCTCAGAAAGTGTATATTACCTGATATTCACTAGCCATATGAATATCACCTGGAAGAGAAGCCAGGACTAGGAAAGGACATGGCCTTCACTTTGGAATCAGCTGAGATTAGTTAATATTGAAAAAAGAGTGGCAAGGTATATGTAACTCACTGTGGCTTCAAACCCATACCTGAGTCCTCCAGACATTCTTGATACGATTACGGGCATTTAAGGAGTTTGCAGATTTTAAACATTACAAAAGTTGCCTCTCTAAACATTGTTCTTCCTGACCTTCATTGTATATGTGTCATTTTGTTGTGTATATTTTTATTGGATGTGTTTGTTTAATACCAACAACTTTGCTTGTTGCTATGGTCCTTCAAAGGCTCATGTTGGAGACTTGGTTACCAGATGATGGGCTTCGGGGAAGTGATTGGATCACATGGGCTCTGATCTTGTGATGGATTAATTTATGGATGGATTCAAAATTTGAAGACTTTTTGGGGAGATGATGGACATGTTAGGAAGTGGGGCCTGGTTGGTGGAAGAATATCACTAGAAGTATGCCTTTAAAAGTCTACTTTGTCCCTTGTCCTTCTGCCCTCTGCTTCCTGGCTATGATGAGGTCAGCAGCCTCTGCCACACCCATGCTATTCTTCCTCATTCTTGAACTGGAAGAAATGTAATTGAGGACTAAGGATGGAAAACTGAAACCTGAAACCTCTGAAACTGTGAGCCCAAAGCCTTCCATTTAAGTGACTTTTATCAGGTATCTTTCTCCATAATGAGTGCAATACCCTGGTCTGTTTAGTAATAAAAGATATAAATTGTGTTTCATATGGGCATATGTCCTTGAAACATGAACCCTGAAGGTCCAAGTAGCGAAGCATGACCCAAATGTCAGTGGAGCAGAAATGGAGGGAGGTGAGAAGGACATGGTGTCTTCTTATTGCTGTGGTTTGGGAGACTGGTATTGAACCAAGTGGGACTTCATACATGCTAGGGAAGCTCTCTGTACCATGGAGTCACATCTTTAGCTCTTTTCTGACTTTTTATTTTGAGCCTCACTACATTGTCTAGAGTGTCTTTGCACTCACTTTGTACCCGAGGCAGGCCTTGGACTGTAGATCCTCCTGCCGCAGCCTTCAGAGAAGCTGGGATACAGGCCTGGCTGTGATACACAAATATGGGGAGGTGGGCAAGATACAGGGCAACTTTCCCTCCAAACTGGGTCAGGAATCTGGTTTGTCATGATTGGATTATGCTTTCATTAGCACTTAATATCATTCTGAATCACTCTGGTGAAGCTATTCTTCTATGTTTGCAACTGCATCACTCCTTAAATAGAAATAAATTGGAACATTAGTTAACGGCCTTGCATCATGTGAATGTTAAACACCACAACTTGAGGGAAATAAAGCTTTATTGGGAGCCAAGTTATAAATCTGCATTAGACAAAGCTGTGGGTATTTTTGGAAAGCGTCCCACTATTGTGCTTCTGCAAGATTGGTTTAAACTCCTCTGATGCCACCATCAATATTTCCAGGTCCTGTCCATGACTGTTGTGTGGCAAGTGTCCTCCACACTGAAAGGTGCAAACAACTATGCTGGGTCAGCTCGAGAGAGAAGGTGTGGGGAGGGTCATCAGACACCCACCTGAAATGCAGGTGCCCCTGTGCCAGCTGTATGCAATGTCAAGAGAGGTCTCGTGACCTCAGGAGGAGCTTCTGGAACAAGGAGCTCCATGGAAGGCGGTTTTCTCTGGAGTCTGCTCTGTAAGTAAGCCCTCACCCCAAGGCCAAGAGGGGAGTATTTAGGGGTAACCCGGACATAGTGAGTCTCAATGAAGTGCTGCTCTGTCTCCATATTTCTGGACCAGGACAAGGAGCTCCTGGAAGTGTCCCTAGGGAAGTGCCATCAGGGTGGAATAAGACTTGTCTGTGGGGCGGCTGTTCTGGAGTCCCCATGCTCTGGAGGTAAGCCCTCACCCTGAGGCTGACCTAGGAGCATCCAGAAGTAATTTTGACACAGGAAGTTCCATCAAAGTACTGCTTTGGGAGCCCCAAGCACCTGTAAGCAACCCCTCACCCTGCTCTGTAAGAAACCCCAATAAAATCATTGGTTCACCAAATTGGTTTTGGTATAAACATCCTTTTGGTCTGTCATTTGTGCCCTTTCTGGGGGAGAGGGTGTGTGTTCCCATCACCCTAGGAAAAGTCTTTCCCTTGACAATGACACAAAGCAACATTTGTAGACATAGCTCCAGAGGGTGGGAGGTGGGAAGGTGAGGATCAGAGGTTGGGGTTTGAGGTTGAATTTAAGCCCAGTACAAAATGCAAAAACGAGGTGGTTCTCAGGTTAAGGGAATCAACTGAATTTGAAAACACCAACGGTTTGTGTCACATTCAGTTATTTTAAAATCTCAAGTCTGGATCATGGGGTACTGCCATTGTAAGGAGGGCATGGACTTATGCATTCATCAGTAGGTAGTTTGTCATAGTAGGAAGGAAATTTATCATTTACCTCTCGGGATATAATTGGAGACCTTGGTTAAATTATTTCTTGGCTTTCCTCAGAAGAACTGCCATGGTACTTACTGCAGGAAAAAAAATCGCCATTTGTTGGTGACATTAAGTGTCAGCTGAGACTGTGCACATGGCCTAGTGACCAAGTCACAGAACCAAGTCCACAGAGGCTCATTCTTTAGCCTTTGGTGGCCCTGACTCTAAGCCTCAGTTTCCCCTCCTGAAAAAAATGGAGCTCAAATCAGGGACTTGACAGATTTACTATAGGATTGTAGAAAGATCACACTGGGGTTTGAGAGATTGATCAGCGGTTAAGGCACTTGCCTGAAAAGCCTAATGACCCAGGTTCAATTCCCAGCACCCGCGTAAAGCCAGACACACAAAGTGGTGCATGCATCTGGAGTTCATTTGCAGTGGCTGGAGGCCCTGGTGTGCCCGTTCTCTCTGTTTGTGTCTCTTCTCTCTGTCTCTTTGTAAAATTACATAAATAAAAGATTTTTTTTAATCATGTAGCAAACCACCTGACCTTTACAGGCATGTTGCATGTGGCCTTCCCAATGGGACCTGAGGACAGAGGAAGTCTGAGAAGTGGCAGCTCATCTCCTGCCTTGTAGGCTCTGACAACCTTTAGTAGGCAAGGAGCCCTTTGGAAGCAGCTGTGCAGATATTGGATGTCAGGTGTACTATAGCATGTCCTGCCTGGATCAAGACGAGTCCATTTCCCTTTTACCCTTAAGGTTCATGTAGTCCAAGTTGACCTCAAACTCATTATGACCTTGAACTCTTGAGCCTCCTGCCTCGACCTCCCCAGTGCCGAGACATTTACATCTATGCACATCATACCTGGCTGGCTCATTCACTGTGGTTTTTGTTTGTGTGTGTGTGTGTGTGTGTGTGTGTGTGTGTGTGTGTGTGTGTGTGTCTCACTCTAGGCCAAGCTGACCTAGAACTCAGTTTGTAACCCAGGTTGGCCTCAAAGTCAGAACAATCCTTCTACCTCAGCTTCTCAAGTGCTGGGATTAAAGGTGTGAGCCACGATGCCAGGCTCATTCACTTATTTATTAGACACCTACCAAGTGCCTGTTGTATGCAGTCCTTGATCCTGCATGGGAAAAACAGCAGTGGATAATTGAGTTACTATTGCCTTTGAGGAGTTAAAATATGAAGGAAACTTATTTCTTTACAAATCTATCCATAACAGTGGCCTCTCTTAGGGTTGACATTTGTTATTCAAAGCATGAGGGGAAAGGAAAATATTATTTATAATCACATAACATGTTATCCCCCTATGTGAAGTGATGATGGCTGGTACAGGACAGCATTTATTAAAGACGAGTCAGGTAAACCCAGTCACCAGTCATGACAAAGATTGCTAAAGGCATCTTCACGGTCCTGTTGACAAAACTGAGAGCTGAACACAAGAACAAGTCTGGCTCTCTCTAGAAGAGCAAACTAATGTGTTGGGTCAACTTCCATCCAGTAGACCAGATCCTAGGTATTCAATCTGATCTAGTCGTAGCCCCTCCCCCAGGCTGAGATAGCATCTCAGCATTCTGTTGAAGCTCCATTGTTTGTTCCTGACAGCTGACTAACTAATGTGATCAACACATGGTTGAGTTCTAGCAGTGGAGAGATATCATCTATGGTTGAGCAAAGATGAAAAATACAGAATGCAGAGCTACAAGACAGGAAATCAGATGATGCTGGAGGCTTGAGCCGGGATCCCAGGCTTTACTTTACATGAGCAGATGACTGATCCCTGACACAATTCACTGATCCAAGAGAGGAGGTCACCAAGGTGTCACTAACAGGTCAGTTACAGAATGACCTCATGCTCAAACAGGAGAGAGGTTTAAAACCTGGGGACCGGAGCTAAAAACAAGTCAGAAACCCAGGAACTCAGTGCATTTCACTGGAAACGTGCTGAGGGGTGGCAGAGAGAACACAGAAGGCAAAGAAAAGGAGAGAAGAGATCAAAAGGGAGCTGTTTGTGTGTGCTCGAATCTCACATCTGTTGCATGTCTGCCCCTGAGACTGAGTGTGTCCGAGTCCATGAGTGATGGGAAAATAGGAAAGAAATACATTTTGCAAAGTGAATGACATAACGCTTCCAGGAGAATGAGTGTGGTAGACAGTGATAGAAACCAAGTTCAGTGAAAGGAGATGGGTTTGGGTTTTAATGAAGGTGAAATCATACACCTTTCACCCACTTTTACAGCATGCTTAAACCGTTGAAATGTTTCCTTTCACTTATCATTTATTATGATTAATTATTTTGGTTTATGAGATAGGATTTCACTCTGAGACCTAGGCTGCCCTCAAAATCCAGATCTTCCTGCCCACACATCCTGACTGCCAGGATTACAAGCATATGTATCTACATCTGGTTTATTTATGTTGTAATTATATTATATTTTGTTGATTTTATAATTATAATTTTATAATTACTTTCCAAACTATAGAAATTTTAGAAGAATTTTTTAGCTTATGAAAGGAGGAGCCTTGGTGAGGACGAAATATGAAAATAATCAAGGTGGTAGAGTGACGTCATCAGCCTTAGTATTTTTTAATAATGAGAATTGACCAGAAAACACATTTGTATTGAAAAATAAAAAACACTGGACGTGGTGGCGCATTCTTTAATCCCAGCACTTGGGAGGCAGAGACAGGAGGATCACCATGAGTTCAAGGCCACCCTGAGACTATATAGTGAATTCCAGGTCAGCCTGGGCTAGAGTGAGTCCCTACCTAAAACAAACAAAAATAAATAAATAAAAAGAAATAATCTGAAATTAATTTTAGATTTAAAATATCCACCAATCATATAATTATTTGGGGGTATATTTAGATTTTATTTTAGTACTTGATTGTTCTTTTTTTCCCACAGGGCCTGGTACATGTGAGGCAAATCCTCCACCTCTGAGGACACTTCCAGCCCCAGTTTGGTAAATTTTCATTCTCATGCTTACCAAGTAATTCATAACCACCACCACAATTAAGGTACAGCCCCGTTCCAAGGGCCCCTAAAAGTCCCCTGTGCTGTCTTTTTATGTCTACCCCACCTTACCCCTAACCTCTAGAACCCATAGAATTATTCTGACACTACTCTTTTCTCCTTTTAAGAATGCTATATAAATGGATTATAATATAACCTTTTCAAAGTGGGGTCTCAGTTAAAGTCTTTTAATTGCCCATGTTGTTCTCTGTGTGCGCAGTTCATTAATTTTTATGACTCTCTCACAGGACAGAGGCCAGACATGTCCTCCACTGAAGGGCATTTGAGTACTGTCCCATTTTTAGCAGTTATAAGTAGAGCTGTTATAAATATCCACACACACATATGCACACACGAGATTTTACATGATATATGTTGTCATTTCTCTATGGTAAATATGCAGAAGTTGGTTTAATTTTAGGAGAAACTGCCATTGTTGTTGTTTTCCCGAGTGTCATTTTAGATTCTTACCAACAACACACAAGAGTTCCAGTTGCTCCTGCCTCCTCCTCATCACCTGGTATTGTCCACTGACAATATTTCTTTAAAATTTTTTTCATTACTAGTATCTCTTATTGTGGTTTTGGTGTATACTTCCCTAATGCTGATGATTAAATCTTTTTATATACTTATGATCTCTGTATGTTTTCTTTGGTGAAATAACTGTGCAAGCTTTTTGCCCATTTTTAAGTCATGCCACTTGAATTCTTTGTACATTCTAGATATTAGTCCTTAAGACTGCATTTTCAGAGATCATTTCTATGGTGTGTACACATGAGTTTTTTGTTGCATATGTGATTTGCAAATACAGTCTCCTAGTTTATAGCTCATCTTTTCATTCATTGGTGGTACTTATCACAGGGAATATATTTTCAATTTTGATGAGGTATAATTTTCAAAATGTGTGATTTTCCTCTACATCTCTGAGCATTGGAGGCTCCTTCTTTCTAAAGTCAATGCTGGATGGCTTCTATTGACTCTTTTTCCCCTTCCCTTCCTCTCTCTCCTCTTCCCACCCCTCTCCTCTTTCTCCCCATCTTCTCTTTTCCTCTTATTTTTGTATGTGTATTGTGTTTATGTGTGCATGTGTGTATGTGTATGTGTATGAGTGTGTATGTGTATGTATATGTGTGTATGTGTGTATATGTTTATGTGTGTATGTGTGTATGTATGTGTGTATATGTGTGTATGTGTGTATATGTTTATGAGTGTGTGTATGTGTGTGTGTGTGTGTGTGTTTGTATGTATGCAGGTACATGCACATTTCACTCTACTGACTGAGACTTCCCCAGCTCCTTCTTATGTGTGTGCTATCTGTGTCCAGGAATGGGACCAAGAAGGTAAAAAGGTGACCCCACACATGGTCTGCTCTTCTTCCTCATTCTACTTCCTACTGTTTACATGGAGAGTCTCCAATAGTTCCTCAACATTTATGGCCTCATTCATGGGAAGAGATGGATGGAGAATATGTACATCATTGCTCCTGGGGCTGAGCCACTTGCACTTGTGTTTTCAAGTTTATCCTTGGAAACGTTTATGCCCATAGATGGGAATATGGACATCAAAATTGGATTTGAGACTGGATTTTTCTCTGACACATACGAACTTGGTATAAATGTGGACATACAACTTGGCTTCTGTAAGCTCACTTCTCCTCCTATTAAGTTGAATTCTAATATTGGTCGTGAATGTCTTGTCTTCTTTGAATAGGAAGTAGGTGTAGTACCTGACATGAGCAGGTGCTTAACTATTTTTCATACATTACTCCATCGTTGGTGGCCATTCGGAGGTTTCCTTTAGCAATGGGGCAGTAACATTTGAAGTGGGAAAAGCCATAGCTGAGCTGAGTTTTCAAGAAGGAAAGGGTTCATGGCTAGATAAGCATCAGACAACTTTCAACATGAGAACCCACCATTCTATACAAAAAGGACACATTAAATCTTCACAGCAAATAAGCCTGTGGGAGAGCAAGGCTGAGATCTTACCGTCTGGTTTAATATATCATTAGTAAGATTCCTTCCAGTCTATGATGACAGCTATTGACATTTCATTATACATGCTTAAGGAATGACAGCAAGAAATTATAATGTGCATATTTTAAAACCTAGTCTTATATAAACAGCACTAGAAATAAGATAGAATATAATAAGAACTGATCCTCCAGCTGACTTTAATAACACAACCATTACTTTGGGGGAAGCAAAAGTAATATGATATATGGTATGTAATAGTAAAAGCAAATGGTTTAAAATATTAAATTTGAAGATCTAGAGTCTGAGAGTAGACTCATGAAGGTGAGTCCATTGATGAAACCTCCTTTGTTTAAGCTCATTCAGCAATCAAGACCGTCTGCCTGTGGTTTCCACAGCTGAGAGCAACTTACAACCTTCTGCAAGGGTGTCTTCCAGAACCACAGAGCAAATTTTCCCACTGGAGTCAGTAACAGCAAGAGCCAGCCATCTTTAGAGTGACCGGTCTATTTTCCTTTTATAACCTCTGCGAATCACGTGTCCTTCTCTGAGCCAGCTGCCTGAACACCCAGATGCAAAATTATGGCCTGACTCTTTCCAGGGGCTAGAAGGCATGCCATGTATTTATGTACTTTGTGTCCTGACCTCAGAGCTGGCTTTGTTTGTCTGTGGTAAGCCTGCACGTCACTCACCCAATTGAAAATGGAAAGGTTTTGGCAAGAACCCTTCTCCTGATATCTAGTTTCGCCCTCTGCAAGGTTTCCTCCTCACAATGGCCAAGCTGATCATTCCACCGAGCGTGGCTGGGCTCTCTTGCATCTATGTACACTGTCCCCCATATTCCCTGTGTGCAAGACACTGGCTTGAAGTTGAGGGAGTTACCGTCAAATCTTAGACCAACTCACAGTCCACCCCAGGCAAAAGTCTGTTTCCACTAAGTAGGAGATAGTGAAATTAACCCTCCAACTTCCTCTTCCAACTGTCTCTTTGCTTAGATCTCCACCTTCTCTTACTCCCTCTATCCAATGTTCCATCTAATATTCCCCTCGATGCATTTAATAGTATCTCCTCTGAATTCACTCGTGCAAATTTTCCCACTAGAAATATCCTTGTCACTGTGTTAGATAAAATTCACATTATTCTTGAACCCCCACATTCTGAAATTCTTTCCTTATTCACTGGTCCAGCTTCATTTTGTCTTTGCTCTTCATTCACAAATACATCCATGTTACTTGTTGGATAAATAGTTATGTGTGGCCTACAACATACTCAAGATAAAGGGGAAGTTTTTGAGAGAATAGAACAAAAGGAAATATGAACTTGGTCCTGGTAGAACTTATCACTAAGAAGGGAAAAGACAAGAAATCCTTAAGGTGGGAGACGAAGTAAGTTTCAATTGCATAATGTAAAGTTAAAGGAATGGCTCTGGATGTTTTGGCCAATCTTCTTATACATGAGTAGAATGATGAAAAGAGTGGCAAGGCTGATGCATTTATTACTCCTTCATCACATATTGTCAGACACTGTGTTGAATGCTCAAGGTCAGCTACTCTCTGTCCATATATCACAACATGGGGAGAGCCTCCAGGCTCTACAGTCTGTACCCAACCCATTCATACAGTCTCTTGAGTCTCACCCAGATGTCTTCACCTTAAAGGCTTCCCAAGTTGCTTCACTGAGGCTGAGAATCATTGCCTCCCATGCACTGCGTCTGTGTTCCTCAGATGATCCTCCTGAAAGCCAGCACTACACTGAATATTGGTTAAAAACAACAACAAAAACAAAACCAAATAACCAACAGACAAAAAAAAACCCAAGGTCTTAAGCCCCACAACCACTGAATTAGAATTTCCCAGAGAGGAGTCCTGGGAAGAGTGGTTGGTTGATTTTGTTGTTGGTGTTGGTTTGTTGGATTTTTGAGGTAGGGTGTCACTACCCCAGGCCAACCTGAAACTTACTCTGTAGACCCAGGCTGGTCTCCTGAGTGCAGGGATTAAAGCATGCACCATCAGGCCTTTCTCAACACTATATTTTTCAACAAGCATTTCATGTGTTGTGTTTCATACAAGACCCACACAATACACCTACTTGCATTATTCTTCCATTTGTACATTGATTCCTTGCCCTATGTGCAACGTGCCAATCTTGGACTTTTATAGATGAGAAAACTGAGAAAAGTCAAAGTCACAGAACCCACATCCTGGGCCACAGCAGGGTTGGGTCAGGACACACAGAAGCTGAAGGGGAAACACAAAGGAGGAGGATGACTAAGTGACAAGCTAGACAGTTTTTCAAGGGATAGGCCATGCTTTATTCATTCCCATGCACCTTGCCTCACCTAACAGTGCTTATGGGACCTCTTGGTCACTTCATGTTTATTAAGGACATGAAGGAGGAACTTGCTGAAGTATGACCCAGCATACTCTTCCTGGAAAAACTGACCTCAGCTGAAGGTCAAATCTATTAACATTCACATGGAAGGCAAGGGATTTGCCTCTCCATTTGGGGCTCCAAAGCACCCATCAGCTTGCTGTGTGACTTGAGGCCAGCATTTAGCTTGCCTCAGCCCCATTTTTGTAAAGCTTGAGAAATGCCATTCATCCAGTTCTCGGGTAGCATTTTGGAAATCTCAAGTCTCATGCAGACACCAAACAATGCCACAAATGTGCCTCAGACAGGCTGTGTGCAGATCCCCCACACATGTGCTCCGCTCCTCTCTAAATTGCTCATTAGGAGCATTGTTGGGAAACCAGTACGGCTCTCCCACCCTGTGATTTCCGCAAGTTCTGGAGAACATCTTGTAACTTATCATCCAGTCTTGTTTCCCATCTATATGTGCTGTCTGGGAGGCTTCTTGGGAGGAGATGCAGATGAGGAGAATTCTGAAATGTACTAGAGAGCGAAGATCTAGGCATCCCATTCAAATCCTAGGCAGGTCACCCAAATCCAAGCCCAGGTACTTCGCCTTAATGTTCATGTGTACAAGAAGAGGCCAGTGGCATCCACCTCTGGGTTTTGTTGTTGTTGTTGTGAATTTTATTTGGAACTTTAATATATGAACATACTGAAAATTGCTTGAATTCCCATCAGGTTTTCCTCTTTTCTCTCTCTCCCCTGTTCCCGTTCTACTGAGGGCTTTTCTTCATGGGGGTATCAGTAACCACTGTGGGGTCACAGTTGTCTTTCTGTGGGGAAGATAATGTCTCACAGTAAGTCTTCTCACCTCGTGGCTCTTAGTTCTTTCCACCCCTTCTTTCTCAAAATTCCCTGAGTCTTGAAGGACAAGCTTGAAGGCTCCTTTAGTGTTGAATTCATGGCAGCCTTTTATTTTCTGCTTTGGTGAGTTTTGAGTCTCTTCAGTGTCTACCCTCATCTCCATTGGAAAGGTTCTCTGGCTAGAAGTGAGAGCAGCACTCATATTCAATCAGTCACTTCCTCTGCAAAGTTCCCTGGGCCCTGGTGGGTGTGATAGAGATGATTTTTCCAGTGCTAGACTCTCAGCTTTCTCTTTCTATCATTTTGTTGGGTCTTGGGTATCCCTGGTATTTTTCACCATTGGTAAAAGCAGGTTCTCTAACCAAGAGTGAAAGCAGCATTGATCAGAGGAAATATCCATACGCATGTAGAAGGCTGTTCAGTAGGCATAGCCTGTCCATTCAGCCAGAGAACAATGGAAACTTCCCTCTATGGTTTATGCCTTTCTAAGCCATAGGCATGGGACTTGGTTCTCAGTACCAGGCATGAGTTCCCAATCAAACACAATCACATTGGTAAAGTCTGGCACATACGATGAAAGAGATGCAGACATTTCCAGGCATCATTTGTTTTAGTCTGCAAAAAGAATATAGTTTTCTCCAGAATATGTCCCCCCAATAATCCAAAACCAGCCCTAGTCCACTAGCCCATATGTTAAATACACACACACACACACACACACACACACACACACACACACACACACCAGAAAACTAGGATTCTTATGTGTATAGGATGGTGGCTGCTATGTTGTGTGGCTGTTAGCAAAAAATTAATCCAAGAAAACAAAATCCAAGCCAGGAAATTATGTTCAACATGGTCTCTTCAATGGTACTCTTGAGTGTTTAGTGTAAAATTTCATTTATGGGGGGGGTCACATCTGTGAACCTTTCCCTACCTTCCTGTTCATTGTTCCCAAG
The DNA here is from genome assembly GCA_004024765.1 of Zapus hudsonius. Lineage (NCBI taxonomy): Eukaryota > Metazoa > Chordata > Mammalia > Rodentia > Dipodidae > Zapus > Zapus hudsonius. Next base: position 26,557 of record PVHP010003799.1, read on the forward strand.
GGACCTAAACACAACACTTCTGATGTTTAAAGCTCACCATTAGGGTTAGGGTTAGGGATGAACTCTCAAATACCTTGCAGCCTATGAGAAGGATGCTGCTGTTATCTTCATCTGACCGAGATCCACACTGAGGCCTAAAACCTGAAGTACTTGACTAAGATTTGAGAAAGCAAACACAGAGCCAAGTAGGCCAATTTGACTTCCCTTATTCTGAAACTGACCCTGTTCTGAACCCCCTCTTCCCTGCCTCACGGAGCATTTCCAGGTTCTTAGGACAGCAAGGTAATGCCTGGAAGAAACTGATGAAGTCCTCAGAGAAAGATGATACCAGGTGTTTCAGAGGTCTGCAGAGACCACGACTGATTCCTCCCACCTTTACCCTGTGAGCACATACCATGGTCTCCATGAAGAATTGGAGTCTGCTTCCCCTTTCCTGAAATCTAGGCCAGCTGTGTCTTGCTGTGACCAACACAATGTGGCGCAGTGATGTGTAAGTACTAGAATCTAGTAGTTAAGTGGCCTGGATATTTCTGCCATTATTCTGTCATGCACAAAATGAGCAGATCAGACTCTGAAAAGAAAGACCTCCTAGAAAGAAAATAATATCACACTCAAATAAACTCCCAGCTGCTTCAAGGGGCATCTAGAAAAATGAGTCACAAGTCACACGGTGGGAACACCTGGGACAGAAACAAGCCACCTGCAGCCAACTTGGCTAAAACACCAAAACCCTTAGCAATGCATGGTGTTATCTTCTTAACTCCCTAAATTCGAGAGTGGTTGATTGCACAGGAATAGATAGCTGATGCTCAGAGAATGTTTCTATCTTAGACAAACTCTATTGGACAGAGACAGTATTTGTGACCTCAGCTTGTGGCATAACCTTTGCTTGTACATTAGCATGAAGATCTTAGAAGCAAATGTTGTCTCAGTGGCCTGTATATATTGTCTCTTTTTATCTCCTTTCTTGTCTCCCTTCCACAAACATGTCTCATGAACAAACTGCTGTAGAATATGGCCAGTGGAATTCTGGACATTGAGTGGTCCATACCAAAGTGTCTGCATGATGGTTAAGATAGAGGGTAGCCAATAAAAAGAGGCTTTGTTTCTGTGTGTGGTGCATGCATGTGCGTATTTGTGTTAACATGTGTATAGCTGCACATATATGTATGCTGCATATGTGTGCATGCATGTGGAGGCCAGAGATTGACATCAGGGTCTTCCTCAGGTGTTCTCTACCTTCCTCTTTGAAACAGACTCTCTCACTGAACCTGAAGATCACCAGATTTTGCTAGACAAGATAGCCAGCCATCTCCAGCAATCCCACTGGGGAGCAGAGACAGGATTGCTGGAGATGACAGATGTGCACAACCACACCCAGTTTTTACATGGGTGATGGGGATCTGAACTCAGGTCCTCATAATTGAGTAACAATCACTTTAACAACTGAAACGTCTTCCCGGCCTCACAAAAGGCTAGATTCTGAAAATCTCAGCTCAAACTCGGATCTTTCTCTAAGTGAGGCAAACTGCTGATGCCTTGGTTTTGTGGCAGGTTAACCAATCTTCAAAGCATATGAGAGGACCATAGATACTGCTTTCAGAGAGGAATTTGATGTACCCTAATGGTGTTCAAGTGAAGTCGAGACCCCAACACTTAGAAAGCTGGACAAATCAGCCTAACAGCTGCCTCACTGAGTCCTTCCATAAAAGCCAAATGGTTCAGAAATCATGCTCAATTATCCATATTGATTAAACTAATTCAGAATCCTAAGTCAGGACTTGGAAACCTAGAGTGTATGGGCCTGTCCAATTCATATTAAGCTCAGTGTAATTTCTATTATCTAAAAGGTGTCAGTTGGGCAAACTCAGATTTCAATTTAATTCATGCATAATATTACATGCTTCTGAAATTATTTTAATAAAGGAATAATTGAGAGATATAATTTTGAGTCCAAAGAAAGGAAATATTGTGAAGATTATTCATAGGTCTACATGTCATGAAGGTGACTTCAAGGGGTCTTATTCTTCATTTAACCAGCAAAGATGAAAACCTGTGCAAATATATAAGAATTTCTGAGTGTGGTGGGCACTGGTTGTTGGAAGACCTAGCCCTGTACCTGCTCTCTGGCCGTATCCCAGGGAGGGGGTCAAGTAGCAAGCTCAGATGAATGAAGCAAAGTTTAAAGTCTGTAGCTTGGGCTATGGAGAAGCATAGGTTTGGAGATATAAAAAGACACACTCCAGAGCTGGAGAGGTGACTAATCAGTTAAGGAGCTTGTCTGCAAAGCCTAATGACGCCAGTTCGATTCCTCAGTACCCACGTAAAGCCAGATGCACAAAATGGTGCATGTGTCTTGAGTTTGTTTACAATGGTTTGAGGCCCTGTCACACCCATTCTCTCTGTCTCTCGTCTCTCTATCTATTTCTGCTTGAAAATAAATAAATAAATATTTTTTAAATGACACACTCCACACTTCTGGCTCCTAGCCCCTGAACCCTTCATTCTTTTCCCCTCTGAAATTCTAAGGATGTGATGAGGAAAGAGAGAAGAGGTCCAGCCACTTGCTACATGTTCTGTTTGACAAAAGTGCCACCATAACTTCTTGTTTTATCATCATAAACTTAAGAGCATCCTTGATTCCCCCATCAGTAAAATGACCATGTTGATTCATGCTCTGCAGCCACTGGTGTATAAGTGAAAAGGCAATGCTGGTAGCTCGGAGAAGTCAGTAGCCTTGCAAATGCAGATCCTTCTGGATAAGACACATGGGCATTTTTGGCTTGATGTTCTCTTTCAGTATCCAGATACTATGATTTCCTTACCAAATGCTTGGCATTTATTTCATTTTAGAGAAGAAATTGTAGAGAACAGATAAAATGAGGAAAGGAAGTGAGGATTTTGTTGTTAACATTTTAGAATTTTACCTACTTGTATTTTCCAATGGTGGTGGTGGTGGTGGTGGTGGTGGTGGTGTGTGTGTGTATGTGTATGTGTTTGTGTGTGTGTGGTGTGCTTGAATGTGTGTATGCATGTTTGTTCATGGGTATGTATGCATGTGGAAGTCAGAGTTGAATGTTGGGTATCTTCCACTATCATGTCTCCACTTTTTTTTTTAATAAGATAGAGTCTTTCACAGAACCTGGGTCTCAGTGACTCAGCAAGACAGGCTAACTAGAAAGCCTCAGGAATCCTCCTGTCTCTGCCTCACCAGTTCTGGAAATACAGGCCTCCATGCCTGGTATCTTCTGTGGGTTCTGGGGGTCTTAGTTGTCCATGCTTATGAGAAAAGCCCTTTATTCACTGAGCTATCTTCCTACTCCACAATCTTCTTGTATGTCCATCTTTTCTGGTAGATTTTTACATATGTATATGTGTATGGCTATATGCATTATAGTGACACACCTTATGTGTTACTAAAATATTACACACAACACATCTATATCCTATACAAACACACTTACTAGGAAGAGACAAGGAAGAAGTAACTGAATTCAGCAAGAGCATATCTAAAATGTATGCTTTAGAAAGCTTCTTAGGAAGTAAGTTGTAGCTTATGACTTCTACAAATTCACTGGTACTTCATGGAAAGGTGGTAACAATTTGCATTTTTAGATCTTCATAATTTATCCATCAAGTCATAGCTTTGCTATATGAAGCATAGTTTAACTGTACATGGGTTAAGTGGTGAGAAGACCAAAGAGGGCATTGTTTTGTTTTATTTTTAACAGCAAATGGGAAATCAGCTTATTTGTGCACTTGGCTTTAGGGAGATTATTTCATTAGATTGCAGGGTAATGTTATTAGCAGGCAGAAAATTCCTTTTGGCTTCTGTACACTCTTAATCCAACTCAGGGACTATAATACATTCCTAAGGTAGTTTTCATTGTTTTCAGTAAACTAAAAACATTGACTTCAAGTTGTAAAACCATAAAATATTTGCTGTTATTTTCAAGTAACAATACCAGAAAGCCTGCCTCATGCTGGGTTAATTCTAATTTTATTTAATTTAGCTTCATTTTATTTTCCCCAGAAAGTAAAGACTGAGATGAACTCATGCTCCCAGCTACAGAAGACAGCACACCATGCCCCCTCATGTTCATTTTGCAATGTGTATGGAAGATTCAAGAAAGTCTTCTGAGAAAAGAAGCCACAGAGCCCCCAAGGAATGAGGAAAACATCCAGAAGTGCTGTCCTGAGAGTCAGTCCCCTGACTCAACTCCATTTCCAAGGGAAGTCTACACTCAGTGTCTCATGTATAAGTTCCTTGTCCTTGAATTGATTTATTGTCCTATCCATCCAGGAAACCAATTATTGGTCAGATTTTGTATTCCCAGAGCTCAAGTCATTTTGGTAATTCTCCAAGGAAAAGTCAAAACAAAACTTTGTGAACATGCAAATGTTCTCTGTGGAATTCCTGAGAGCTTTGGTACTTAGGGCCACAATGCCAGCGTGTCCTTCGGACCAGCTAGTATCATTCTCATCTGCTTTCTTGCTCCTGGAAGCCTGCTCTCCCTAGATGGTTTGATAATGCCCAGTTTGCAGAGCTAGATTCTCCAAGCATTCTCCACCATATTCTAAGATAAATCTCATTCAATTTCCCATGTAAGGTGGCAAGCTTTATTGCTTAACAAACATTGCATCTATTCTGCCATAATTTATATCTGAATGGGTTTATTATAGGCGTTGCATTTCAGTCATTGTGCAGCTAATTCCATAACATGCTTCCTGCCTTCTGTATGGCTCCTTGGCCATTATCAGCTTCTAAGACAATTGAATCTTTCCCTTGCAGTTTCACAAAATGGTTTATGAATATGTAATACAAACTGTGTTAACAAGGCAAATATACTTCATTTCTTTTATGGCTATTTCCAGGCTGTGGCTGCAAAGAAGAGGCATAACAGTGTATCTCACTTAGAGTAAGCTGTATCCTCAATATAGAAATGCCATCCCTCCCCAGCACTCTTTGAAGGCCTGTATTGTCTTTGCTGGAGCCATGTGCTTTTGTGCGGTTCTCTGTGAAATGAGCCCCAGTCGACCTCCCACGGATTCAATTATATTCTCTACACGGATGGCACGTTCTTCCCCTGGCTTCCCCCAAGCCTGCTCTCCTAGTGTGGTCCTACGTGGCATTCTGACTACAAAATAGCTCCATTTGGGCGCCCTGCCATCATGGTGAGAGCTGAATGGCTCATTTTCTGCATGTGGCTTTTTCTCTGTGTACCTTTATCCATGACCTTCAATACAACAGGCCAGTTAGAGCAAGAGTTTGTCCATCTGAGTGGATGACACTCCAACCAAGATCTCCTGTTGGCAAATGTTTCTTAGTCTTATGTGACTCTATCTAAATCAGATTTGATCTACTCAACAATGAGCAAAATCACCATTCTAAGGTGGAGATGGACAAGGGATATGAGACCCCTTATTGCAATAGGAATCCAAGTAAGCCCGCATGACCACCTGGATAGCACCCTCATTTCTTCTCTGATCTTCTCACTGTATCTAAAATGTCATAAGGTAAAGAATCATAAAGGATATGAGATACACCCTGCTGTGTGAACTTTTTTCTTGGAAGACTTGAATGTGTACTCACCTTAGATATGGCACCAATGAAAGAATGAAAGCAATGATTTCACACAAATGTAGCTTAGTGAACCAATGAGTTCAGTTTGAGTTACTTACAGGAGGTTTTCAACAATTGTTGTGTCAAGAGTTGTTGACAACTCTTGTTGACAGTTAACCATTTTATATCCTTATGGAGGGGCAGGACCTCATGAGGCCTTCCTCCTACAATCATTACCCAATAAAGACTGAGGAGGGGCATGGTTTCAGGAGCCCCTCTCCCCTAGAAGCCATTAACTATCTATAAATCCTTGGAGAGGGGTGTGCCTCATGAGACCCTCTCCAATCCATGATGGGAGCAATACTTCGTGGGTCTCTAGGAATCATGGCTGCTGGTAATTGCTTAAGAAGGCAATGACCATGTCACTCATGCCTGAAGGACAGCATTCCACAATGCACCCTTCGTTGAACTCCCACTATTCTAGGGTCTTTACATCACGACATCCCACTCACAGCTGGGGAAACTGAAGCTGTGAAAACTTAATATCTTTTAGATTAGATAATATTTGTAATGAAAGGCTAAAGAGGCCAAAGTCCATGACTTCCAAAATTGACTTCAGACCTACCCATTTATGTCCACGACCACTGCTGCCGTTTTGGTTGAATGGCCATCGAATCCACTCTAGAATGTCAGGGTTCCTTCCAAATGCTCCCTCCTGTCCACTCATAGCTAGCTGCCACTAAATTGTCCAGCACAGTCTAAAGAACTGGTCTGACCAAGGCTCTCAATAGGTCAACAGCAGAGAAAGTATTTCTATGTGTTCTTGGTTAAGAAGCCATATTCCTAACCCAGAGTAGGAAGGCTCTGCAGGACTCACCTCCTCTACATGTTTTGCAAATGGAGTTTGCATTGTCTTCCTCACAGTCTGTTTACCACTTCCTGCCATCTTCCTTCCCTGAGTGAGGCCTAACAAGGGAAGTATGCTCCACATGAACTTTTCTCCCCACTGCACCTGTCTCAAAGTACCCATGTCCTCCTTGGGCTTCCAGAACTTCTGCTGGGCCTTCTCACATCACCCAGAGCCCCTTCCTGTCCTTTGCTCTTCCATTGTGTAACTAGTCCTCTGATACCCTGATTAAAGTCTATTCCCCTCTGTTAGTTCCAATGGCTGCTTAAAAATTACCCAAAACATTATAGATTAACATAACAAACATTTATTCTTTGATCACTCAGGGATTCAGAAATACGTATCTATGAGATGGTTCCTCTTAGAGGCATAGGGGATAATATAGTTCTCTGCATTTTCCAATGCTTGGAGGGGTCCTGTATACCTTGGTTTGTGTACCTCCTGATCCTACCTCCTGATCCTCCTTGATTTTCTGTCTTTCTCTTTCTTCTTAAGACCTTATTTCATGGTGTCCAAAAGTATCATCCAAAAGATACTCCTCCATCTCAGGATCCCCCTCATCTCAGGATCCCTCACATCTCAGGATGCCCTGCATCTCAGGATCCCCCTCATCTCAGGATCCTCCTCATCTCAGGATCCCCCCCCCCCAGTCTGGACTCACCTGTTGCGGTCAGCATTCTAGTTGCTGCACAGAAAGAACCCAAACAAAAACGACTTGTGGAGGAATGGGTTTATTTGGCTTATGGACTCGAGGGGAGACTCCATACTGACAGAGAAAATGATGGCATGAGCAGAGGGGTGGACATCACCTCCGCCACAGCACTGGAAATAGTGGCAGGAAGGTGTGCCAAACACTGGCAAGGGGAAGCTGGCTTATAACCCCCATAAGCCCGCCCCCAACAACACAGCTCCTTTGAGGTTGTAAAACCCAAACTGCCATCAGCTGAGGATCAATTACCCAGAACACATTCATTTGTTTGTGGGGGACACCTGGATCAAACCATGATGCCACCCATCCCATCTGTAGTCTCTTTTGCTAAGTAAGGTGACATCTTTCCTGGTTCTAGAAATTGGGAAGTAGTCAACTTTGTATTACTTGTTCAAGCCTCTCCACCTAGACTGTGAACTCCAACTCAGCAAGGGCTTCCCACCATCACCAATCAAAAGACCAGGCACACTGCTTGAATACATGTGTGCCTATGTTCAATGAATGAACAAATTATTCCATTTCCTTTTCAGAAACCACACTGCATAAAAGGTGCCAAGTTCAGCCCATGAAGCATCTAAAGCCTCTCTCTTTATGGAAACTTCTAGCACCAGTCTTGTAACTTGCACCAACCATTCTTTCCCTCTTTATTATGTTTGGCCCATGTGTCTGTCATGATGCCACCTCTCCTTCCTGTACCATTCCCAGGGTCCTTCAATATCTTCTTCTGACCCTGATGACCATGGCTTTTCAGTGAGCTGATGGACTCTTTGAGTGAGAAGAGAGATGCAGATGCTGCTAGGGTAGGAATTCAAGTAAGCCAGCATGACTCCCTGACCTAACCCAGGCCCTGAGGACTGCAAGTGTCAACCATGAACCATAAGGTAGACACAGCCATGGCTGCCATTCTGCAGACTAGACTCCTGTGCACTGGGCACACACACACACACACACACACACACACACACACACACACACACACTTCTGTAAATTCTAGTTTAAGGCATAGAACAGAAATCTCATGCTGATAGCTGTTGCCTCAATCACTGAATTTCAAAGTATATTAATTTTTCCCATAAATTGTGCATAAGTCAGAGTATTTTTGGAGCTGGATTGGCATTTAAAGCACCTAATTGAGTGTCCAAATATTTCAGAGCATTTATGTCAGACGAGAAGCCTGAGTCTAGAGTGAGAACTGGTTGATCAGTCCCAGGCTGCCCCATACTGGAGGCTGAGCAGATGCCAGAACCCCCACGTGGGCACTCTCTCAACCATCATGTTACTGAGAATTGTGGTCCCTAGGCTTCCTGAATCCAACCATTGTGATGACTTTGGATTTAAGGTCTCATGAATCTAGATGAAAACCCTGACCCTGCTGGCTTAGTATTCAACAATGACCAAATCAATTTCTCTGACCACAATTTCTTCATGTGTAAAATAGAAAAGGGGAGGAAATGTGAGTTTTATCATCCAGTTCTATAAGATTAAAAGGAAAGATACTTGTACTATCACATTTTTGTGTGTATACATGTATTTTGTATGTGTTTTGTGTGTGCGTGTGTTCCTATATGTGTATGGGCAGGGAACTCGCCAATTCATCTAGATTAGATAGCAGCCCCTGGGATCCTCCACTCTCTGCCTCCCTGCCACTCCGGCCTTTTGCATGAATGCTGGGAATCAGAACTCAGGTCCTCATGGCTGCAGGGCAAGTGCTTTACCAACTAAGCCATCTCCCCATCCCTAAGAGAACTTTTCTTACAGTGTCTCCCATCACAGGGCTGAGCACTCTGTCCTTCTCTCCCCTCCTTCCCTGTGGTGTCTGCCTTCTGAGACTTCTCTCAGCACGTGCTGGTTCCTTTGCCCTACACTTATAAAGGACACCATGAAGCAGACTCTGACAGGCCTCTGGGAGAGCAGGGTGAAGCAGACACTGCCCAGAACATTCAGTTTTTAAGGTCTGGAGAGAGTCCAGTGGAGTAAACAGGTGGTGGCATACAGTGTACAGTGATTCAAGAGACCCAGGTAACCTAGGAGGGAAAGATGCACTAAAGCATCTAGGGAAAAGTCTTGTCCAGTCAGACACCTGAGGAGCACGTACAAGTTCATGAAGAAAAATGGACAGCGGGGTGACAAGCATTTGGGTAAAAGGACAAGCAACATGGGAGAGCCCCAGAGGTTAACTTTGCCTGGATCCAAGGTTGTATACGGGGGCTGAATGGTGAGGCTGGATAGAGGTGTGGAGACACAAGCCACACTTCGGAGGCAGTACTGCAAGATAGCCATTCACAGAGAAGGGTGGGAAGGGGCCCTGAGTGGGATTCATTCCTGTGTGTCACCTGGTGCTTGGCCTTGGCCACGTGGCAGTGGGGAACAGAACATCTCCCTGCTCCGATGGCTTGAAACCACACAGAAATGGCAAGAGGCATGAGCTGAGCAGTTAGGAGCTTGCAGAGAGCAAAGTGTGGGGCTCCGAACCACAGAACGCTGCGAAGACAGGGATTTTCCTGGAGTCACCCTGCTGGGTTGGCCTGGTGCTTTACAGCAGTCTGTGGGACTCAGCTCAGTGGGCCCTGACATTGGTGCTCACAGAGTCAGGAATGCAGGCTTTTCAATAAAAGTGCCGGCAATGGGCCCAGAGGGAGCCCTGGCTCAAATGAGCTTTTATATTTTTATGTGGAACGTAATCACGTTTGGTCATGATGGAGGCGGCCCTGTTACTGCTATTAGAGTGTTTATGGTTCTAAGGGGGATAGGAGACTCTGGCGGTACGTGCTTGCAAATAAAAGCAACAGGGTGTACAGATTCTAGAAGCCACTGTGAAAATGCGTGATGTGGACTGGTGAGCACTGTCTTGGAGGGCTGTGTGTCCACAGGTCCAAAGAGAGTCTCTCATAAGGGACGGTAAGATCATGAGAGTCATAGCCACTCAATGTGGGCAGCTTCTTCACATGACACAGAACCCCCTGGAAGGTGGCTTGCAGTCATTAGGCCCATTTTTCACATGGCCAACCCCAGGCTCAGGAAACTGAGTGGCTTCCCCAGAGGACACAGCTAAGAGGCAAATTAGTTTTCAAACAAAATCAGGCCCCATTCAGGGTGGTATGGCCTTAGACAGTGGATTAGTTTTGATGTCTGTCCAGAAGTCCCAAATCAAGTTGTTGGCAAAGTGGTTCCTTCCAGGATGGCAGAGGGCACCATCACACAGTGCTTGCTGGCACAGCAAGGGGTGTTCCTTTGTAGGTGTACAGCTCCCCACCCCAGTCTCTGACTACATACTCACATGGCCTCTTTCCTCTGTGTCCCCAGCACCCTGTCCTCTTATGAGATCACCTGCTACTGGGAATGTGGCTCAGCAGAAAGACCTCATCTCAAGACCCTTAACTATGTCTACCATTACTTCCTTTTCAAATGAAGGCTCATTCTGAGGTCTTATGGAAACACAGATACTTCTCATGTTTGAGACCAGAAATCCTGACATACACAACTTAAGGGCAGGAGGATTGACTTTGTCTCATGGTTTTGAAACCTTCAGAGTCTGGTTCTCGGGCCCTGTGCACTTTGGCAGGACATCATGGTAGCAGGAGTGTGTGTGGAGGAAGAGACTCTTCACTGTGAACAAGAAGCAGAGAGAGATACAGAAAAAGGCAGGGCAGGATCACAATTCCTTGTTAACTAGTTCCTTTATCTAGGTCCCACCTCCTAAACTTCACTGACCCTCCAAAATAATGTCCCTTTCTGGGGCACATGAGCCTGTGGGGGGCATTTTACATTCAGACAATGACACATGGATTTGAAAGGACCTCATTTAACACACAGCAGGAAGAAACGTAGACAGTGACTGAGGCGGGTTTCTCTGTGGAAAGCCACTCACACCGGGGATGTACTAGGTCACATGATGCTCACAGCATCTCTGATTTCCCAGCTTCCAATGTGATCTGTCCTTTCTTTAAATCCCGACTGCAGACTGGCTCTAATTCACTTTTCCAAATACAGACCAGGCTTCTACAAAACTCTCCTTAGCCAGAAACAGTGAGAACCCTCAAGATTAACAAATGCACAAGAACTCTGTAGGGAAACACTGAATCTTTGAATGACACACAAGTCTGAGTCTTATCTCTGCTGTTTATAAGTTGGTAACTTTGGGTAAGCCCCTTTACTTCTCTGAGCATCGTTTTCCCTCTTGGAAACTGGGAGCAAAACCCCCCAGGTTTACTTAGTGGAAATAAGCAGGCTAATGGGTACACAGGTTTGAAGGATGCTGGCTCATCAAGTGCTTGTGTCATCTGAATCTATTGTCATTTCTTCAGTGACAAAGGAGGGGAGAGAGACTTCTAATCCCTAGTATGAGAAAAGTTACGTAAGTCACAGCAAGTTCAAGGTGATAAATGAGGAGATATAGGTATAACTTCATATGTAGCACACACACACACACACACACACACACACACACACACACACACACACACACATATATATATATATATATAATGTGTACCCACAACTGTGCTTAGTTGCTCTGTCTATAGGAATAGCTACACCTGTCAGCATTCATTATTCCTCAGTCCACTGTTTCTTTGGTTGGGTGCATATACTAAGCATCAGAGTCTAGCAGTTGAGTATTAATTGCTTAAGTACTTGGACAAGGCACCTAGTCCTTTGGGATTGTACATTATGCATGTCACTTTATCTTCATACCAAGCCTACAATGTCTTCATTATTATAAACCCCATTGTATCAAAAATAAACATAATGTCTTCCATATATAGTGGTATGTGCTTGTAATTCTACCACTCAGAAGGCTGAGGCAGGAGGATCACCAGTTTCAAGCCAATCTGGATAATAGTGAGACCCTGTCTCAAAGCACTAAAACAAACAAAAGAACCTGACTTGCCTCAGGTTCCTTGAGAAGACTCCCTATCAGGGAGCCCACCTCTCTCTTCACCTATGACACTCTCTGTGACAGCAGCCACAGGGACAGCCTGGAAGCGCACAGGGAATAGAGAGCATATACAACCAGTCTTCCTGGCTGCATGAGGAAAAGGCTGATGGGAAAAGAGACATAGAATGGGTCACTAACAAAGCCCCACCACACAGCTAATGAGTTATTTGCAGTTCACCATTCAGTGAGGAGAGCCTGGGCAACTGAGCCTACCAATTCAAATTTAGGTCCTGGCTCTTCTACCTCCTGGCTCTGTGACCTTAATAAACTCTACCCATCTGAGCTGGGTTGGGTTTTTTGGTTTTTTTTTTTTTGTTTTTTTGTTTTGCATCTACAAAAATGGGGTGAAATATCAACATCAAAGGGTAATGTTGGACTTAGAGGATGGCTCTGGGGATAAAGTGCTTGCTGTGTGTGAGGGGCTGAGTTCAGATCCCAACACCCATGTGCATGCTGAGTGAGAATGAGAGCCCTCCTATAATCCCAGTGCTGGGAAGGTGGAGGCAGGGACTCTCTGAGGCTCACTGGCTCGGTTGTCTACACAAACCATTGTGCTCTTGGCTCAGTAAGACAATGTAGAGGGCCTTTTGTGTGCATGTATATGCATGTGTGTATGGAGGCCAGAAGGAAACATAGGGACACACACAGCTACACACAAACAAACACATAGACACATGCACACAGGTAGACATACTACCCACATAAACATATGCAAAAAAATAATATTTAAAAAGATGATGTGGCCATTCACAGAGCCAAAACATGTGAGAGGTACAGAAACAGGAAAGTGTTTGGCAGGACTTATTAAAGCAGACCCCATTCAAGAGTAAGTAACAGAAATGTGTGTAAGATGAGATGCCTAGATTCATTGCCATACCATTCATGAAAACTCCAGATGAGAATTAAGCCAGTACCTATCTACAGCAAAAGTGATGCACTATGTACTCTGCTCACATAATGGGATACCTCAGGAAAATGTGAAAACCAGCAGCAGGCAGTTCCTACAAATATAATGTGAAGCAAAAGAAGCCAGGTCAAATGCTCTGACTCCATTTACACAAATAATAGACAATAGACAAACTTATCTCTACAGGGTAAGAATTCTAGTCCCTTTTCTTTACAGAGAGACTGTCCACAAGTTCACTTTGTGAAGTCCCCAACCTGTAGAGTTATGATCTATGATATCCATGGGTGTTATACTTCAATACATGCCCATTACAAAACTTCATGGCATAGTGCCTGGCCCTTAGAACCTACTTTATTCAGGGAAAACGTATCACCTACTGATGATGGTCTCAGTGATATCAACTTCCTGGAATACCAGCAGTCCAGGGAAAGGGCCAAAGGAGGGATGGAGACACGGATCAAGTATTAGTACCCACGGTCAGATCCAGAACACGTGCAAAGCTGGCTACTGTAGGGGCAACTGGAATCCCAGTGTGACTACGAAGATAAGGGAGGTGGAGACAGGAGACTCTTCCATAGCTAGTGAAAAGGGCCATCTATCCTGGTGAACAATGAGGACTAGAGACACTACTTCAAACAAGATGGAAGGCAAGAGCCAAAAACCTAGGTTATTCTCTTACCTCTACATGTCACTGTGGTACACGCCCATGCTCATACAAATATGTGCACACATCTATACAAAAAAGTATAGTAAAATCAAAAGATTTACCCCTTCTCCCACACACCTGAATGTCTCCTTTTGTGGGGGGATCTCTATTCTTTCATTAACTTGGAATAGTCTTTAGTGTTAGTCTCATTTGCACAAGCCTGTCTCTTTGCTTGTTTTGTCTCCTTTCCCACCAGCACCAGCTTTCTGCTCACCACAAGGTTCATCATTCATCTCCAGCATGTGCCAGGAAGTGCTATTCACAAAGCAGACCTGAGATGATTAGGTTTTGTTGTCAACTTGATCTTTTTAATTATCTTGGGTGGGTCTCTGAGGATGTTTACAGGAAGGCAGCCTCTCAGTAGGGGGCAGGATGTAAGGAAGCTCCAGAGAGCTAGAAGTAAGCATCCTTTCCTGTGTGGGCCTTGCAGGTAGGAAAGTCCAGAGACTCAGGAAGCCATTAAGTCTGGGATAGGGTTGCAAGACCCATGTAAGGCTATATAAAGGGGATGAAAATCTCCTCTCTACTCCCCTGCTTACCTCCTTGCCTGCCTGGCTGCTGGTACTTGACACTTGTCAGCATTGATATGGAGCTTCCTCAGCCTTCCAGCCTGGACTGAAGACCAGCAGCTCACCAGGAAGCCTTCAGGCCTTCTGTGCTGGATTAGGACTGCCGAGGCATCCAGCCACATGGACTGAGCAGTGACAGGTTCCTTGACTCTTGGGTTACATACTTTGTGGAACTGCTGTGAGTTAATCCAATAACCCCCTTTTTGTTTACTATACTTCATTCTGTTGATTTTGTTCCTCTATAAAACCCTGACTAATACAAGACCTAAAGATTAGAGTTTGTGGGTAAACAGAACCAAGGGTATCTTGTTTGTTAAGAAGAATAGATTTTCTCCTGCAGACATGTACCCAGCAAGAATAATTTTGCCTAAATATTCAAGATCACACTGATTTTTTAGGGGGGGGGGAGGTTATTAATACAGGTCTCTTGTAAACCAGGCTGGTCTTAAATAAATAGATATCCAAGAATGGTCTTAAATTCCTGATTTCTTCTGTCCTCTCCCCCCTGCAAGGATTACAGAAATGCACCACTACCAATCACATTGCTCTGTACAACCCTAGATATTCCAAGAGATGCATTTCTTTGATTTTAGTACTTGAGATTGAGCCAAGATCCCACACATACTAGGCAAGGACTAACAGTGAGCTTTATGCCTTCTCCTTTTAGTTTTACCTTTTATTCTTTTAGGGAGGGACTCACTAAGTTTTTGGGTTGCCCTTGAACTCTTTGTGTAACCCAGGCAGGCCTTAACCTCTTGAACACAGAATCCTCCTGCTTCATCCTCCCAAGTAGCTGGGATGTTAGGCCTGCACTGCCTGACTTAGCTACAGAAGCACTTTTACAACATGATGGTTTCAAACTATAACGGAGTAACCAGAAAAGATGAATGAGTAAAGGAAGGCAGATGTCAGCCATAGAGAGTGGTTGGGGCTGGTGACAAACTGTGAGGCCAATGTGTGCTGTAACTTCTGACCGTTCTCTCCCAGGCTGCCATTCTGAAATACAGTAGTTGCCAGTCACCCCAGGTTTCTCACAGAGTTCAAGGCCATGTTTATTGAAAAACTGCATGGCATCATGTTTTTTAGAATGGGTAATGAACATCACACTTCTTAGCAATGTACATTTAGTATTTACCAAACTATTTCTACAAGCTTCTGGCTACTGGCATGACCCATTTGGTCACCAGACAGTAGAGGCTTTGTGCAAAGGGGACTGTTAATCATGGAAGTCACAGTTAATATGTGACAAGACATGGCCTGGCAGATGCCAGGCTCAATGCTGCGTCCTCTCCACTCATGTTAAGCAAGACCTCTCTGCACACATTTGATTACACTGAGATAAACTGGCCATCAGAAAATTAAATTCTGAACTTTATGAACTATTTTCACAAGATCCCTTGTGTCTCTTCATTGGCATTAAATGAAAGCCCATAGCTCTGTCTGTGATAAAGGTTCATCACAAAAAATCTTGGGAAAGAGGAGGAAGGTTCCTTTAACATCTGACATTAATTCACAGCCCACCTGGAGCAAGACTGTCCGCACAAGGTGCTATGTTAGAAAATGCTGCTTTGTGAAGACCCAAGCCCCCCTCACTGCTGGCAGCAGCCCCTTTTAATTCTGTCTCAGCAGCTTGGGCCTCACCCTGTTATAGAAAGAGTAATCGTAAATCTGCATGAAGTTTCTGATGATTAGTTTTGCTTGGAATTGGGCCAAAGAGCTAGGCTTTTGCCAATTCCATATGTACATGTAAGTTCTTTCAAGAAAGAATTCATTAATCCTCCCACTAGGCTGGGATAAGAAGTTTGGGGGCCTCATGGAAGAGAGAGCCTCCCCAACTTTAGTTATATGTTTAAAGGGTGTGCAAGGAGCCCATGACAGGCATTTTAATAAGTGGTCTAATGAAATTACCATGAAAGAAATTATCTTTCTCAAACTTCACTGTAGCACTGGTGGGCATAGATTATGAAATTGTTGAGCAGATAAGGAAACGAAGAGTCAGGTTTTAAGTAATTTGCCTAAGTTTATGCAACTAGTCAGATGTTAAGCTGGGGTTTAACCCTGTCCTGTCTGGTCGCAAAGTCACTATTGCTTGAACCAGCAGTTGTCAGGAGCACATCACTCTGCACCTAATGGTGTTCAGTACTGCTTCTTGCAAATGAACCAGTGGCTAATGACTGATTCATGCTGTGGATTTTCCAACTACTGGGCTTTCTTGTTCCTTAATTTTAAAGTTTGGATAATTTTCAAGACACAGTAGAAGTTGATTCAAACAGGGTAAAGGAAAAAAATGTAAAAAGGAAAAACCAGGACCCAGGGAGATTGCTCAGTGGGCAAAGTACTTGTCAGGCAAGCATGAGAGCCTGGGTTTGATCTCTGAGACACATGGAAATGCCAGGTGTGGTGGTGTGAAGCTGTAATCCCAGCACTTCTGCGGTGGAGTCTGGGAAATCCCTGGGGCATGTTGGCCAGTGAGTCTAGCTGAATCAGTAACCTCTGGTCTTCGTATGAGACCCTGTCTCAAAAAATAAGATGGGGAGCCATTGAGGAAGACACCCAGTGTTGACCTCTGACCTCTGCATGCACATACACTCTCTTTCTCTCTTTCTCTCTACTTCACACACACACACACAAATGCTCACAAACGTCCACACATGTACATGCATACATGTATATACATCTACACATTGCATGTACATGCATAAAAATAGAAAGAAACCAACCAATGCTGAAAGTGCTTCCAAGAATATTTAGAAAAAAGAAAAACAAAAATAGCAAAGGAAGATCTCAGAATTATGGGCACAAACAAGATTTGAAATGCATTGAGCTAGTAGTTGTGCAGTTGTAAGAGTCAAGGTTTTGGGTTTCACATCACTGGGGAATACTGTTTTATCTTCCCTTAATAATTATCTGTTATTGGAGAATTCTTTCTATCTCATCTTCCTCCCCTAAAAACAAATAACACACCCTGACAAGGGACTAAATTCCCAGTTCCAAAATGGACAGAAAATAGAAGCCTCCGAAAGAGAAAGATGTCCCAGCTTTTCGGTACACCTCCCCTGCACCTGTGCCATGTACCCTTCCTCCTGGCAGAATGACTAGCAACTGTGTGTACCTAACCCTGAAGTTCTTGGGGTATGGGGATGGGACCTGGAACACCTGGTTGGCAATGTAGATTCCATTGTTGCCAAGGAAGAGATCTTGCCATACGCTAGCTGAGTCTCGTTTTGGGGTTTTTGAGGTCCCTCCTGACTGCTGTAGGACCTCCAGACAGGAATCACTCAGCTGTTGTGTATGCTTGTGAGAACATATATGGATATAAGCATACTGGAGACTCTTTGGGGGAAGAGATAGCACCTTGCATTTGTTCAGAAGCAAATCCCCACTGTACTCAAGCAGTGATAGTAAAACATTAGATACTAAAGAATCAGGCTGACTTGGCTCTGAATCACACGGGTGGAGGGGGCAGGGAGTGCAGGCGTGGGTGCAGGTAGGGAGGTATGAGAAAGCACATGGATATTCTCTCTGATGGCTTTGATTTTACCCAACATCAGAACAGGAAACGAAAGTGTTAATGCAGTTTTAGCAAATGGAGTAGCTCATCTTCTCAGACGACTTCATCTCCTTCAACCAAAGGAGACGAACTAGTGTCACTAGGCTGGTTTCCACACCACAGTGATCAGTCTTTGCAGGGTTTTAGATTGCTTTAAAGGTCACCATTCACCGTTATCCATTTAGTTATTATTTCATGTATGAGGTATACATGCATGTGTGTGCATATTCATATGTGTGTGTGCATGCGTGCACACACACACATACACACACACACGTGTGTGCAGGCAGAGGCAATAGGACAACCTTCAGTATCAGTCCTATAAAGCACAGGCCATCTCTTTTTGAGATAGTGCCTTTCATTGGTCAGGAACTTACCAATTAAATTAGACTGACTGGCCAGCAAGCTACAGGGATTTGCCTATCTCTACCTCCCCAGTTGTGGAATTACAAATGTATGCCCCCCCCCCACTTCTGGACATTCCCAGATGTTTTTTATTTTATTTATTTGCAAGCAGAGAGAGATAGAGAGAGGAAAGACAGGCAAAGAGAATGGGTGCACAGGCCTCCAGGCCCTGCAAAGGAACTCCAGGCCATCTGCCTTCCTGTGGGTATTGGGGAATTGAACCCAGATCATTAGGCTTTGCAAGCAAATGCCTTGACTGCTGAGTCATCTCTCCAGCCCCACACCTGGAATTTTTATGTGAGTACTGTAGACCAAATTCAGGTCCTCATGCTTATGAAGCAAGCACTTTGCCAGGTGAGGTATCTCCCTGCCCTATTTTCCACCCTTTAAAATAAGGAGTCTGGGTGCTGAAGGGGTTAAATTTATCTTTCACCCTTTAGAGTGAGGGGACTTGGTCCTGAAGGGGTTAATTGTGCTGCCTCTTCTTTCAAAAGATCCAAGCAGGGTTTTAGTTTGTTTGTCTGTTTTTGTTTTTTCAATCATCCAATCAGCACGGTTCTGCCTTCCATTTCAAGGGGAGTTGGCAATATCTGGGAACATTTTGGGTCATCACAACTGAGAGGCAAAACTTTGCGAGTGGTCTCTGCTGAGAAGCACCAGGGATGCTGCTAAATACCTTGTGATGCCCAGGATAGCTACCCCCAAATCAATGACCCAGCCAATGTGTCTAGTTGAGAAATCTCTTTATCAACATGACATTTGACTTGCACCCAATCAAGAGCTTGTGGTCGGCTCCAAGCAATCCCCAAATATCCTCTCTTCCCAATTGTTTCTGTCCCCCACACTCCTTACTTGGCTTCTTTGGAGCCCAGTGTATGACTCCAATTGACCTGGTTAAGGTTCAACCTCTTGGTTTCTATCTTGAAGAAGTAAATCATCAGTTTTCAGGAACCAATGGACAACCGTAAATTCTGGGTAGCATATTATGGTTGACTTAGCAAACAGCCAAAGTAAATTTCCTACTGGAAGGACCCCTGAAAAGAGAAAGGAAGCTAATAGAAGAAGTATATATTCAAGGGTGTGTTATGAGTTTAAATGAGCTAAAATAAACTAGCTCGATCTCCCAACACAAATGGCAATTGTGGGTTGAATTTGGTTGAGGTATGCTGCCGTTGTAGGTAAATACACTGAATGCTAATGGTTTTATAATAGTCTTATTAATTCACCCTTCGTAGTTAATGTTTAAGATAAACTCTGTGTCTTTAGAGTAATTTATGCATTCCACTTTTAGAGAATTCCAATTGAGTGAATATGAACATAATCATTTTACACAAATGTTCTCCAAGGAGGGAGCAGAAAGTATGAACCGGGCAAAGACTCCCCACTGCTTTATTCATAATGGATCAGCCGATTCATTCCTTATTAATTTAATGGAGTACAAGTAAGCAGCGTAACAGCTTGAGTTTAGGAGTGTTTCACAAATGGGGCTTTTTGTCTGTAATCGCTTAATCCTGCAGGCTAGGCCTCATAAATTGAATAAAAGAGGGAACTGGGTTTTAATTAAGTCCAAGGAATGAGGCTTCCTCAAAGACACAGCCACCCCTGGCAAACACGGGTGAAGCATGTTTGGTTAATACCCCCTGCTGACAGTATCCTCGCCCAGGGTGTCCCTTGCCCAGAACCTTTTGATGTCAGTTGGGAGTGGAAATCCTCTCCCTTCATGTACAGATTCTTGGAGGGCAGTTAGAACAGATCACTCAGGAGCTCCTGTCAGCCCAGACCTCCCCACTGAGCTGATGTTCAAGGAAAAGGGGCCTTTGCTGCCCCTTGTTTAGCATTTGTACACATCTGCTGAGAAGCAGAGAGTGCTGATGAGGACATTGCTCCATGGAGAAGACTTCCTGTCCAGGGACTTGTGCACCCTGTGGGAAAGAATCTGGATGTCCACACCAGACAGATACAAACCTCAGCTTCACATTCTAATAACTATGGGTCCTCAAGTAGAGTGGTGACAATACTTTATTGAGATGGAGTGGGTTTATGTGCTTAGGTACTTTGCAAAAACAATGGGTGATTGATTGATATTTGATGGAAGGAAGGAGACATCACAGTGTTTAATATGTAAGCACATAGCCAATGCTTCAGATTTCTATATCTCAGACAGGTGCCTGACTCTGAGCATCTCTCAAAATATGTTCTGAGGGTCAAGACTTTCTGGGAATCACTCTACTTCTACAAAATTCATCTAGGCCCTTGTGGGAGTTCTTGTCTGCCACATGCCCTGATATCACAATGCCTAGAGCCTATGAATGTGCCACCTTACATGGCAATGAGAACTTCGCAGATGGGATTTAGGATCTTGGATAAGGAGATTAATCTGGATTATCAAAATCATCTCAATATCATTTCATGGGTCCTCATAAGTGATGAGTAAGGTAGGACGGTCACAATCTAAAAGAAGGAACCTGAAATCCACCATCACTGGCTTTGAAGGTGGAAAAAGAGGCTGTGAGCTAAGGAGCACAGGCTCTCGCCTACTTGCTCCATAGGGCTTTAACAATTAACTGAGTAAGCAATCATGAAACATTTGTTAGTTGCCAGGCACTATACTAGATCACTGACATGGAATAGACCTACTTATTCCTGACATCATCACTGTGATGAGCCCTATGCCATTAATGAGCAAACAGGTTCAAAGGATTGACATCATATAGCCAGAAAGGTGGAAACTCCCCCACCCCCAACACCCACAGGAACCAAAGTGAAGTCTAGAATCCAATAGGGAAGTTCTTAAATGCACAGGGCATCAGGTACAAATGGACCATGGAGGCCATAGAGGTAGACCTTCCAGCCAGACAGAATGTTAACCTCTGCCAGTGGTTCTACCAGATTAGTGAGGGCCAATGACATCCATGGTCAAGGCATCCTGCTTACATTCTCTCTAGCAACTGCAGGACTTGCATAGACAAGCATGTTCTCACAGATGTGAGTTCCCAAAGACCAAGGTGTGGGACCTGCATGCCTCTCGTGGACCCAAGCTGAATATAGCCTCTTCTTCATAGGCTGCTGACAGACACTCATGCATGTCCCCTGTAGGTCTACATGGTCGCTGCAAGTCCTTTGAGGTTGTGGCTCTAGGTGTTCTATAGGACGAGGAGAGGTAGAGGGGGATGGAAACTTAGCTCTCCAGCTGTGCGAGGCAGGTGAGTCATTGGGCTCAGACTACTCTAGACTGCCAATTGCTACTGTGAGCTCTTTTAAAGCACAGGCAGTATTCTTAGTCATTAAAAAAGCATTTGCCAAATAGGCTCACTCTAGAGACAGAGAAGCTGAGAGTCTGAGGCACCTGTCTGAGGTATAGAAACCTGAAGCATTGGCTACATGCTTACATATTAAACAAACCTTAACATCCCCTCCCATCCCACAGTATAGCCATTGAAAGCCATCACCCCGTGAACAGGGTCTCCTTTACACAAAAACATACCCCAAAGCATTGTGATCACACTAGGAATGAGGTAAGGGATGATGAGAAGACAGGAAATATTAATGAGCACTTTATATCCACCCTTTGAACTGTTTAACTTCAGATTCTTAATATGTAAACTGGGGAGTAGAGGTTTTCCTAAAATTCTTTAAAGCAAAAACAAGCCTGTTAACAAAACCAACAGGTATCGAACATCCTGCATGCCAGATATTGTGTTAATTGCTTGCTGTAATCCTCTAATCCAAGATTGACATTTCTGAGGGACAAGTGCCATTTTCTGGGTGAGGAGAATGAGGAACATGGAGGATAGTGGAATTGCTCAGGGACATGATGCTGCTGAAGGTCACAGATGTGATATTGCACATCTGTGGTTTGTCTTCTGGAGCCTTCACGCTTATCCCCTGTGGTACTTTCTTCCCACTCCAAGGCAGAGTTCCTTGAGATAAAATAGTACAGTGTTGAGTACTCCCTTCCCATTCTGACTCAGGGCTATCAATGGAGACTTAAAGTTCACCACACTGGGGATACAGGGAGTGACAGTTCTGGTACCTTGAACTTACTAGCACTATAGGACCAGATCCATGGGGCATGCAAGTGTTTGTCTCTTCCAGTGTAGAAAACAGGAGGAGGTAGAGGGAGAAAGATAAGAGTTTTTGCCCAGGCTAGGGACTTGCAGGCTTATTTCAAGTAGGAAATTCCTACTTGGAGACACATAGGGAGAAAAGGACAGGGACCCTGAGCAGGTACTTCCAAGGGAAGAAGTTTGGAGCGATGTTAATAACTTCCTCTAAATGATCTTCACATAAAGCTGTCCTGACTCAGGCCTTCATGTAAGACCAGGAGCTGGACTCCTGGGGTATGTCCTAGGTCAGGATAACTCTATAGACAGTAGGCAGATGGTACAGGCTGAAGACAGCAGCACTAGGGGTGAATGTCTCTGATGGAGTCACCTTCCTTATTGCTGCACAAAGAACCCAACAAAAAGGAGTTGATTGGAGGAATGGGTTTATTTTGGCTTACAGACCCGAGGGGAAGCTCCATCATTGCAGAGGAAACAAAGTCTTGATCAGAGGGTGGACATCACTTCCACCACAGCACTGCAAACAGTGGCAGGATGGTGCGCCAAACACTGGCAAGGGAAGCTAGCTCTAACTCCCATAAGTCTGCCCAAATAACACACCTCCAACAAGGTTCCAATTCCAAAACTCCCATCAGCTGAGGACCTAGCATTCAGAACACATCAAGTTTGTGGGGGACACCTGGATCAAACTACTACAATCTGCTTCTGGCCCCCATAAAATGATAACCATACATGATGTAAAATTCAGTGCATTCAGCTCAACTTTAAAAAAATCCCCACAGATTTTTTTATCCATCCCAATGATATGCAAACTTTCCATAATCCAAAGTGTTTTAACTGAGCCACAATACAGAAGAAGAAGGAGGAGGAGGAAGAGGAAGAAGAGGAGGAGAAGAAGAAACCCATAATGGCATAGAACATTCATACTGTAAAAGATGGCATTGGGCATAGCAAAGACAAATTGAATATAGGATTTAAAACAAACAGGACAAACATCAAACTAACTCCAAGTCCTATAATAACCAGTGACTAGTCTCTGGAGTTTCAATTACACCCCTCCAGCTCAGCTACTCACAGTCCCAGAAAAGTCCAGCCAGTGCTGGCAGCTCTCCTTGTTTGCCATCTCATAGTCCTAGCATTTCCCTGGGTCTCCACTGCAAGCCATGGTTCATCCTCATGGCTTATTGGGCCTCTACATAGGTAGTCTAACAGGCCAGCTTCACACTGCTGTGGTTATTTCCAAAACACAAAACCATGTTGAAAATCCAATGATCCTCTCTTTCTGCATTTGTTATACTCCATAGTACCAGGTGAGCTACCAACTTGTTAACCCAGGGGGAACAAAGCTAACTTTGAAGAGCAGGAAAACCTCAACATTTATGGTCCCTATGTCAAAAGAATCTGCATTCTTCCTGCCATCCCAATGCAGATCACCTGGCCCAATCTCAATGGTTATAATCTCCCAAACAATTGTAACTGAATGGGCAGCAGTTTCAGCCCAAAGATTGACTTTCTTTCTGTGCCATCTCCATCTGCTCATACCATCCATTTCCACACAAGGCAACCCTGTACAAATTCTCAGGACACAGGCAGGCAGAATGCAGAAAGCTTCTCTCTGCCTCTAGACCAGTCCTAACAAAGTTCTTTCTCACCCTCGTTAAGCTGAACCTCACAGTCCATAGTTCCTACTGCATTCAAGTCTATCAACTCTACCAGAATAGTCCATCAAGCTGTATTCACAGCATAGCAAGGCATCTCTTAGGCCAAGTTTTCAAAACCGTCCACATTCCTTCTGCAAATCAGTTCCAAAAGGCCAAAGCCACAGAATCAGGGTTCTAGTAATGACAGATTCCACTCTCTGGTATCAAAATTGCTGTAGTCAACCTTTATCATTGCTGTCACAAAGAATCTGATCAAAAACAGTCGATGGGAAGAATGGGTTTATTTTGGCTTACAGACTCGAGGGGAAGCTCCATCATGGCGGGGAAAATGATGACATGGGCAGAGGGTGGACATCACCTCCGCCACAACACTGCAAACTGTGGCAGGAAGGTGTGCTGAAAACTGGCAAGGGAAAGCTGGCTATAACCTCCATAAGACTACTTCCAACAACACACCTCCAACAAGGTTCCAATTCCAAAGCTGCCATCAGCTGGGGATCAAGTATCCCAAACACATTAAGTTTATGGGGGACCCCTGAATCTAACCACTACAGTCTCTGTCATAACTGTTGACAAAGCCCCACCCCTTTTATTAATATCAAACTCCATAGTCCCTTACCCTGCCCTCTGCCAGCAAGAAAATCAATACTTTTCATTCAAGTGCAACTTTAAAAAAAAAATCACCAAAAAAATGAGGCCTGATTTCCTTTTCCAAGCACTGACTTTCAGACAGATTAGAGGATCTTGAACCAAATCAAACCACAGATTAGGAGAATGAGAACAAACGTGGAAAACAGGCACTGGCTCTTTAATATCTCAGGTTTCTTTAAACATAAAATTATAGCACAATGCCTGGAAGGACGGCAGCATTATCCTTTATCACAATACCCAGCCAAATTCAACTCGTCTCAAGTGTTATTATAAGAAATAGAATTTACTGCTATGGACTTCTCTTCAATACTACTCCTTCCCTGCTTAATGAAATGTCATTATTCCAGTACAAACCCTTTCTTTTTGCAGTCTGTTCCCCCCTTACTCAACCACTATATTTCATTTCCTGCAGTTACGTGGTATTATTGCCTTTTCTCCACAGCTATTGATTTAGGTGTGTATGGTTATTACAATGCAAAGTAAAACAGCTCCCCCATCTATTCTACCTTGTACCATTGCACATTAACTTAATTTGTTTCAAATCTGCATTTGATTTGGCAAGGAAACCATTTATCTTTATGAAGAAAGCCCCCATAAAGTAGAAAGTTTAGGAGATCACCGCTTTAAAAATTTAATAGCTTTGTGTCTTATACACCAGAAAAAAATGAATTAAACCTTCAAATAGTATATGTCTCAATGTTACCCTTTTGCATCTTATCCTATGTTTAATTTATCATATTCTGGAGGAGGAAAAAAATTAGAGGACAGAGCACAGGAGGTGGTTTGCCTGTGCACTGGCGAATAATGCCAGTCAACACTGGGAATTTCTGCAAGTCCTTGTCCAGCTTCCCACTCTGCCATGCACTCTCATATGTGTGAAGTATCTGAACAATGGTTCCCAAACAAGACCATGCCCAAACCTCCAGAACTTGTGAAGTTGTGATTTCATGTAGCAAAAAGGACTTTACCCCTGAGAACAAGTTAAGTACTTCTGGGAAAGGAGAGTTTTCTGGGCTACCCATGTGGGCTCACTGAATTACAATATCCTTAAATATGAAGAGATTGCTAGTGGTTAAGGCACTTTCCTACAAATCCTGATGACCCAGGTTTGATTCCTCGGTGCCCACATAAAGCCAGATGCACTAAGTGGTGCATGCATCTGGAGTTTGTTTGCAGTGGCTGGAGACCCTGGCATGCCCATTCATCTCCCCCTGCTTGGAAATAAGATATATATATATATATATATATATATATATATATATATATATATATATATATATATATATATATATATATATATATATATTTGGAAATAAGTTATATATATAATATAAAAGAAGGAGGGTTATAGAGGAGGTTTGAAATTGTGCCACGTTGGCTTTGAAGGCAGAGGAAGGGTCCTTGAGCCAAGGAAGTAGGTAGCTTCTCAAAGCTGAAAAAGGCAAGGAAATTTATTCAGAATAAACTGAATCCTGCCAACACCATATTTTCATGACATTAGATCTGCCAAACTATCACATAAGAAAGTTGTGTTGTTTTGAGTTCACATAGTTCATGGTAATTTACTGGAGAAACATTAAGAAAATAACATAATGCTATATGTTGACTCATATGTCAAGTAATTTACATGAATTTACTGAAAAAGATACTCTGGGCATGGGAGACAGCTCACTGGATAAAATGCTTAATATGCAAGCATGAGGACCAGAGTTCAGCTCTCCAGCACTCATGTAATAGCTGGGCACAGTGCTGTGTGCTAGTAATCCCAAAACATGGGAAGCAGACACAGAAGGATCTCTGGGTCTTGTTAGGTAGATAATCCATCTGAACTAGAGGTCTTGCCTTTAAAATACAATGGACCTCCAGTCTAATCAGAGAGCAGTTGGTTTCTGTCATAACAGACTTGCCACTATTGCACCAGTTAACATGTTTGACCTGAATGGCCAGCCACTTAATTATACAGATGCTGGTGACCATTAGGGTGACTCAACACTCACCATTATTACTCATCAGTATTCTGAGAAAAAAGTTAGTGTTTAGCACTGAGACATCTCTATCATACTCATGAAGGCTCAGGCTCCATTGTGGAAGATGTGGTGGAAAGAATGTCAAAAGCAGGGTAGGACTGCTTACACTGCTATCTTCCAGACACAAAATGACCTTGATATTCATGACCTCAAGCCTAACACTACCTACACAAGACCTTCATAATTGTAGGGAAAAATGATGTCATCAAAATAGAAGAGAGGCTAATTGGGAAGAAGGGGTTTGTTGTAGTCAGCTTTCTCATTGTTGCAACAAAGAACCCAACCAAAAGGCAGCTTGTAAAGGAATAGGTCTTATTTTGTCTTATAGACTTGAGGAGATGCTCCATCATGGCAGGGAAAATGATGGCATGAGCAGAGGGTGGACATTATCTCTGTCACACCACTGCAAACAGTGGCAGGAAGGTGTGCCAAAAATTGGCAAGGGGAAGCTGGCTATAACACCATAAGCCCGCCCCAATGACACATCTCCAACAAGGTTCCAATTCCAAAACTACCATCAGCTGAGGACCTAGCATTCAGAAAACATGAAGTTTGTGGGGGACACCTGGATCAAACCACTACAGGATTCAATGGAGGATGGTTTTGGGAGGGGGATAATGTGGATGATGGGAGTGAAGAAACACACCCACCATTGACCTCTGGCCTTCACATGCATGCACACATGTGTGCCCACATATACCAAAATGCACACTCACATACTCATACACATACTCCCCATACTCATATACATGCAAAACAATAAAAGAAACACTTAAGAACTATATGGAACACTGTAGAAATTGGGTCAGGTTCCAAGGACACTGCAGTAGCCCAAGGAGTTTGGGTCTCATAGAGAACTTAGGATAGCCTCCTGAGTAATAAAGGGTTAAATGGCCCCATAAGCCTGGCATTGCTCTGTCCACTCTAACATGAAGAAACCCAAGGCCACAGCAATAAATTCACTTCTCCAAAATCTTTTGCGTTGTAAACATCCCAGCCTGGATCCAAACCCATGTGCTCCACAGAGAGCCAAGGCTATTGTCACTGCAGACTCATGTCCTCAGGGACAGCTCAGCATCCACATCTAACATTCCTTCACTTGCCCAACCCTCTCATTTTCCTTTAAATTCCCATAGAGGCCACAAAGGTCCTTTTTGCTGAGGGGGACAGTAACACTTTTAAAGCTGCTTCGAAGCATAGCGCTTTCACCACTCTCTTCTCCTGGGATCACAGACATGGATCTTGTTATCTGCAGCCCCCAATATTTTGATTGTTTTGATGCAAATCCATCACCCATAATAAATTTGCCTGCTTTCCAAAGGCAATCGATTTTAGGAGCATGAAAGCTCAAACTAAGTAAGCTCTGGCAACCTTTGCGAGTGTCCGTGACAGCAGAGACCTAAGTGGCTGAAAGCTATTTTCCTCACCGTCAATCTGCCCGTTGCTTTTCTTTACACAAACACATACCCATACAGCCGGGCTAATGCTTGCCGTTTTGGACATATGTGAGCAAATAAATGTAATTACGAGCAAGATGTAATCACAATTGCTTTGCTATTAAGGCTGCTGTATGCTCTCGTGGCTTGGTTAACAATATATGCAGAATGATGGAATTGCTTGCTACTTTCCCATGAAGGAAAACAGCCAGAAGTATTGCTTCTTTTATATTATATCTGTGAAAAGACAACATTTAAATGCAGAATTTGACTTTCCAAGAATTGCACCAGAAAACCTTTTAACAGAAACAGCAGGGAAAGAAAGCTTTCTAAATCATGATACTCCGTGAAGGATTATGAAAACGGAGGTCAACTCATGAGGCAGAATTGCAAATACAATGAGGAAAATCTTCTTCCCAATGTAACTAGATGAGGACAATTTTGTCTCCGTCGAGCTCTCAGGTGACATTTTCAGCTTCTGGAAAAAGGAAAGGAATGAAGCTATGATGTCCAGATGTGTCTATCCAGAATGAAATGCCTGGTACCTGGAGTGGTGGTCAGTTTCTCTTCCATGGAACCATGGTTTCTGCCCCTGGACACTCACATGGTTTGGCAAGAATCTGAGGATATGGAGGACTTTCAACTGTATTCTGTGTTTAAGAGCAGGTAAAAGCAAATCGACCCAGGCCAGATTGCCTTTCAGTCAGTATCATTGACATCCACACTGGGCTACCTGTCAGAAAGATCTGATCCATCAACGATGGTCTGTGGTCTCTTTGGTGAAGTTGTTGGGAGGAAGGATGTTACCAAACAATGTATGCGATTTTTAAGTCTTAAGAAAAGATCTGTAAAAGCTACACATCTGAGTGAAATGGTGTGTTAAACACACAAATGTGCCTTGTTTAAGAGTCATGACAGATAAGTAGATGATATGCATAGACAGATGATAGTTGCATAAATGAGATAGATGATTGATTAATTGATTGAAAGATAATAATAGATGGTGAGGATGGTCGATAATTGATGATACACAGAATATATATATGTATATATATATATGTATATATATTTAAAGATCATTTTCGATGGCTAGTTCTTGATTACTTGTAATAAATTGGAAAACTAACTCCACACTGGTAGTTAAAATGTAATAAATGTCATAAAATGTGAGGATCCTATCCTTAAGCATAGTTAGGAAATACATATGACTAAATACCTCATTCCAATGGGATCAATAAGAGCTATATGAGAAAAGGTGAAGCGGAAGCTGCATTGCTAGCTTGCCCACACAAGGCCTCAAAATCTTGACTCAGATTTGAATTGAGTTCACCACTTTTGCTAAAGTCCAAAACCCAAGCTGCTATGATTTAAGTAAGATAAAAATTCCATGCTTAGTAATAAGAGTTAGCCATTTTATGTGGCTGACTCTTACATAAAATAAACTATATAGTATATTCTACAGAATGAACTTAAGTAATGCTGTATTCATTCACTGTTAAAGTTCAGATTTTTTCTTCACATGTTAGCATAACTATCAGGAAGATGTGTGTCCTCCATCTAAGGAATCTCAAAATTATAACAGGCAAACTTTTCTTTCTTAATGACTAAGACCTAATTGCACATATAAATGTGCCTTAGCTACATAGAGAGTACTGAGCAGGTCGACTGTATTGGAAAGCACTAGGTAGTTACATGGTGGTGTGCAGGTAAACAGGTAACAATCTGCTCTCTAGAAGGATTCACTGATTCATGGCATTCACCATTTCTAGGGTTGATTTCAAGTTGGCAAGGTGACTTCCTGGAATGTGAGTAGCCAAGAAGCACACAATGGTGACAGGAATCCTGTGTGAGCTGGCCCCAGCATGCCCTGCACTTATGTAGACCTAGAGCTACTCTCAATGTCGTTCCTAGCAGTATGGCTCAGGTAGCAGGCCAGTGCTAGATGTAACAACCTGCAAAGCCTCCTTAGAATTTTTTCAATTTCACATCACTTCTAAATCTCAAATTCTATGTAATCTGTAGCCCAGTTCTGACTTTATAGCACCTCTCCTTAGACTCTTGGCTGTGTTTGGGGGTGGGTATATTTGTGCTTAAATCCCTTATCTTGCTTAAATCCCTTTGGCCTCCTTCTAGTTTGGTGCATGGAATATTCTCTCAAAATGCAAGGTAGCTGGTTCCTGTTCATTATTAAGCCTCAGTTCAAGTATCAGTTCTTCTTAGAAGACCTTCAGAGAGCAGAGCAAAGTTCATTTGTCCAGTCATTGTTCCTCTCTTTGAAGTCATATTATCTGTTTGTTTGCCTGTGTAGTATCTGCCCATTCCTGTACCAGAGAACTCCACTCCAGCAGAAACCTCCACTCCCACAGCCAAGTCTCCAGGGCCTGGAAGAGTACTGTGTAGTTAGTTGTATGTAATAAATAGCTGTCAAATGACCCAATCAATCATTCAGTCCAAGATTATGATATCAATTATATCCATGCACTGTGTGCCTTTATGTTTTTATTTTCGTAGGATGAACAAAATTTTCTTTACATAGTAAAATAAGTCAATCAATCATGTGGATGTTAGAAGAGTTTTAATCTTTCTATTTTTATGAGAAAATTATTTAAAGTAGACCTAGGAACTTCTATTTCCAGGCGAGGTAGACTAAGAGAGTCTTGATTTATTCTGCTTCCTAAAACAATCAAAGAATAGATAAAGATGCATTAAGCAATGGGTTGCAGGGCACTCGGCTTTCAGCAATGAAAGACAGTGGTTCAAAGAGATGGGAAAAAAGTGAACCTAGCTATACTATTGTTCTGTCTTCCTCACTTGATGGAGGGCATCTGGGAATAATCTCCAGCTGTAACCATGCTTAAATACTGAACTCTGGGTCCCTATGATCAAGGAAAAAAAGAAGATATCCACTCTCACTACTTGGGGTCTGTGTTGTAGATAGTGCTATAGTTAATGCAATGAGTTAGACAAAGCCCTGCAGGACATAAAACATGGTCCCTATGGGAAACAAGATATCTTGAGTTCTTGGTTGTTTATGAAATTGTCTTCAATGTAGGGCTCTGGACCAACAGTAGAGTACTTGCCTAATATGATCAAGACCCTAAGTTCAATCCCCAACATCTCAAAAAAAAAAAAAAAAAGAAAAGAAAATAAGGTAAAATCTACCCAAAATAGCTTAAATCTAAAAAGTGAGTTTATCAAGGTTGTTGGACATAAAATCAATGAATAAAAATCAACTTTATTTCTATACACTATTAACAATCAAATTGTTTCTGAAATATACAACCTACTAAGCCTGAATTGTAAAATAACATATCTAGCCATATCAACAAGCAAGTAAGATGATTGAATAATCTAAAATAAAAATCTCCAAATGTGATGACTTCACTGGTGAATACCAAACATTTAAAGGGTAATTAATGTCAATCCATCTCATCCACTTCAAAAAACTGAAGAGAGAACACTTCCAAACTTGTGAAGACAGTAATACCCGATAGTGAACCCAGACAAGGATAATATAAGAAAAGAAAAGGGTATATTACTGATGAACATAAATGTGAAATCCCTGAACATAATAATAACAAGCCAAGTTGAAAGCCGCCGAAGGACCTCACACAGGATTAAGTGGGATTTGTTCCTGGATGCCAGGATGTCTGGATCTATATTCAAATGCATGAATGGATATATCACATGAACAGAATGAAAGATATGAACATGATCATCTCAACAGATTCAGAAAAAGCATTTGACAATGCTCAACATTATGGTTTTCATGATTTAAAAAACTCCCCACAACGGCTGATTGCTGCTGGCACAACTCATCCATGGTGCACACCAGCAATCCCTCTGATGAGGACCTTGGAATGGGAGCAGGGCGGAGGGAAATGGTGGTACCAAGACATGGTTTGTTCATACGAAGTTTCTACTTAATAAAAAAAAGAAAAGGCCAACCTAAAAAAAATCCTCTAAACAAATGAGGTTTAAAAGAACTGTCCCTTAGCACAATAAAGACTGGATATGGCAAGCCCACAAATAACAGCATGTTCATGATAAAATGCTGAAAGCTTTTCTTGTGAGATGCATATCAAGACTAGGAGGCCCACTTTCAACATTTCTGGTTAATATAGTATTGAATGCCACATCCATGAAAACTATGTGAAGAAAAAAGGGTGTCTAAATTGAAGCAACAATAAATGTTATTACTTGCTGATTACATGATCAGATATATAAAACCTTGAAAATCCATGAAAACAATCTCAGGAAAGTTCAGAAGAGTCACAGGATGCAGAATAAATATAAAAGAAAGCAATCGCATTTCTATACACTAGCAATCTGAAAACTAAAATCAAGAAAAAAAATACCATATATGGTAGCATGAAAATGTTAGGAATAAGTTTAACCAAGGAAATAAAAGGTCCATGTGCTAAATACTACCAATTATCCACAGAGGATAATGAAAAAAAGACACAAAGAGATAAAAGAATATATTTATTAATAGATGGAAGAATTAACACTGCTAAAATACCCCAAGATAATAATCTACAGTTTTCAAATAATCTTTATCAAACTCTCATGGTATTTTTTCACAGCAACTCAAAATTCATATGGAAGTACAAAAGATACCTAATAGCCAAAGTGATATCTAGGAAA
Source organism: Zapus hudsonius (assembly GCA_004024765.1). Classification (NCBI taxonomy): domain Eukaryota; kingdom Metazoa; phylum Chordata; class Mammalia; order Rodentia; family Dipodidae; genus Zapus; species Zapus hudsonius. The sequence continues at coordinate 59,295 of PVHP010003799.1, forward strand.
ACGCACAAAGCTCCATACAGTGTCCTATTTTAAAATATATCACAAAATTCGAGTCATAAAATAGTGTGAAACTGGCATTAAAGAGTCTGCTCTGGCTTAGAACATGGTAACGTCAAGTTCAATGAGAGAGTTCATCCCAAGAGAATAAATAGGAAAGGCCATAAACGAAGACACCCAGCATTGGTCTCTGGCCTCCACGTGAGGTGTATACATCTGCACAGACATGTGCACACACTAAGATTGAAGCACCATGAGTCAGTAGAGAAATGGAAGATAAGTCACAACATGATACCACTGCCAGCAGAACACTGCTCACACCAAGTGTCAAGCGATGCGGAAGAACTGGAAGTCTCACACACTGTTAGTGTCAAATGTAAAATTTTTACAACTACTTTGTAAAACAACTTGGAAATTTCCTAAGAGGCCAAACATCCATTTGCTACATGATCCAATCTTCTTTTCTTTGGTATTTACCCAAGAGAAGCAAAAATGCTTATGCATTCATGTGACTGCATTCATGGTCAGCATACGAAAGGTTAAAAAAGCCAGGGTGTATTCCTACAATGGAATATTCCTCAAACAACAACAAAGGATGAATTTTGATATACATTATAACATGGAATCTCAAAATAATTATGGAGAACGAAAGAAGCCAAACAAAAATGGGTACATACTGTAAAATCTCATTTATCTAAAATTCTAGGAAACACAAGCTGATACAAGGAAACAGCTAAGAGACACAAGAAACTTTTCGGTGTGGGAAGGGGAATAACAGGTATGTTCATTATCTTGTTGTGTGATGGTTTCCCATAAAGTGGATGAATTAATTAGAGTAATTATATTTAAACATTTAGGCTAAGTAGTGGAGGCTCACTGAGTAAGTCTGATCTTCCTTTACAAACTGGTTGTTTTAAGTAATGTGTATTTTTGTTCATTCAATCAGTAACTATTAAGCACTAATAGTGACCAGGACTCTTCAAATGTAATAGCTTATTAACATGACTGCTTCATAGAGCTGGCATTCTAATGAGGGGGACAGACAATTCAAATACAAAGCTAATAAATATTGTCTCTCAGTAGAGAGTGATATGGGGTACCTACCATATGACAGACACTATCTAAAAGAAGCAAATAAAGAATTTGAAAGACTCTAACTCAATCTCACTTTTCAACTGTGAAATTTGGACCATCGGGGTTTCTCTCATGTTGATCTCATTTCTGTCCATTCAAGAAATACCTGAAATTTGCTATGTTTGTGTCATTTAATTCCTCTACAACAGCTTAGAACTAGAAGGGGTTCCAGGTATTTTTACATGTGTATGTGTGTGTGTGTGTGTGTATATATATATATATATATATATATATATATATATATATATATATATATATATATATATATATATATATATATTTCTGCATGTTTGCATGCATGTGGACACACTTGTATCTGAGTACATATTCCCATGTGTGTGTGTGTGTGTGTGTGTGTGTGCGTGCAGAGGTTGACATTGGGTGTTTACCTCAACTACTCTCCACCTGAAAATTTATGAGACATGGTTTCTCACAGAACCTAGAGCTCCCTGATTTGGCTACACTTAGCTATCCAGGAAGCCCTGGTAAAATTCCTGTTTCTCTACCTCAGCACTGGAATTAAAGGCATACACCACCCACCCACTTTTATATGGGTGCTGTGACCTCCTCATGCCTGTTTAAGAAGTACTTGACAGGCTGAGCCATCTGTGGCACCACTATGTTGATTTACTACATGTGAGAAAATGAGACGACAAAATCTTGTAAGCTGTCCCAGCTATTAAGTGGCAGAACTGGACATCAGACTCAGATTTTAAGATTCTACATCTAGAGGCCTCTTCATTACAACTTATACTATTATTAAAAATATTACAACCCATAGCTTATGTCTTTAGTCTCTTTTTCTCAATGAATAAGAAGGGTGTGGCAATATTTCAGTTACTTTGAGCATTTTCCCACCACTAATCCAGAGTCCCTCTGTAGACCAGTGACCTTTGGCTAGGGTCTCGGGACATGGGTGTTAATGTGTTAAAGTGATTGTCATGTTTCCAGCTGTTGGCTGTGACCCTCTTTACCTAGACAATTAGTGTGATCCTATTGCAGTACCTACAGTAAGATAGATGGAGGAGAGAGGGTGCTCGAGGTGGGAAAGGTGGAATATCACAGCTGGTTGGAGGGTTATTCTTGGGCCAAGGACTCTCCCCATCTGAGGACCTGTGAGCCAACAAGAGATCAGAACCAGGCTCATAGCAGAGCGTCTGTAGTGATCTCTGCAAAGTGCTGGTATGGTCTGATTCACTCTCTCCTCCTTTGTCTGTGGCACCAGGTCTCTGGTTAACAGGGATGACAAGGCACTTTCTGACACTTCCCTCAACTTTTCACCTTTGCCCCTTCTCCGTGACCCACTGCTCTGTCTTCTTCATAGATCCAAGGCCCCTTTCCATTCTCAGCCTCCCACCACTTACCCCAACACTTGTAGGGCCTACACAAGCTGTCCTTCAACCAGGGAGATGTGCACCAACTTTCAGGACCCTGCTCAGATGTAATTTATTTCTCTTTCTCTCTCTCATATGTGTGTAGGGTGTGCATGGGTGAGCATGTATGAATGTGTGCACATGGAGGCCCAGGATCAACATCTGGTAACTTCCTAATTCACTCTCCTCCAGTTCCATTTGGTTAGATTAGCTAACTAGCAGGCCTTGGAGAACCCCTGTCTCCACCTCCCCAGATTCGTGATTACAGCCCAGCTTTTTTATGTGGGTGCTGGGGATCCAAACTCAGGTCCCAATGCTTGCACAAACTCACTTTACCCAATGATCCATCTCCCCAGCCCTCTAAAGTGCCTTTAACCTTGTAATAAATGTACTTAGGCTGGATCTCCTTCTCTGTACAAATCATGACCCTTGTCACATGCGGTACACAGAATAGCCTATATAATTTTGTCAATTCCCCTCTATCCTCTAATTAAATGTAAACTCATCATCATATCCAAAGCCAAGAATCATATCGTACACAGATAAATCATCATGTGAAATTAGTGAAATAATTAATGAATGAGTCAAGCTGTGGCTTGGTCTCTACAAGGCAATATTAGCATTGCTTCAATGGCAAACATTGAAGAATAACGAAAGGTTTGGACTGATTTTTCAAGTGAGATTTAGGAGAGTTCCTTGGGTCACTGGGTGTGATGGTTAGGTTTTGTTGTCAGCTTGATCTTTTTAATTATCTTGGGTGGGTCTCTGAGGATGGTTATAGGAAGGCAGTCTCTCAGTAGGGGGCAGGATGTAAAGAAACTCAAAGAAGCTAGAAGTAAACCTCTTTGCCTGTGTGGACAGTGCAGAAAGGAAACTCCAGAGACTCAGGAAGCCAGTAAGTCTGGGATAGGATTTTAAGACCCCACCCTAAGCCTATATAAAGCAGAAAAATTCTCTTTTGCTCTCCTGCCTATTTGCTGTTGGACCTGTGAAAAGGGAGCAGCCTCTTTTACATTCTGGAACTTCCCCTGTATCTATAACTACAAATAAATCCTTTCCTCCCATAAACTGTGCCTGGTTTGGAGATTCAGCCCAGCAGCGTGTGACTGACTACGACACTGGGATAGTGTGATCTGTACCTAAAGACCTCACAGAGGGCACGTTTTCAAGGCTCCAGAAGAATCCAACCTGCTTGGGCTGGGGAGGTGGTCAGCAGGTAAAAGCCAATGCTATGCTAGCACCCACATAAGAAGCCAGCCAGGCAAGGCTGCACATGCCTAGAATCCCAGTGCTGAGGGCAAGGGGAGACAGGAAGGTCACCGAGGCTCACTAGTCAGTCAGTCTAATTGAAAAATGGCTAGTTCCAAGTTCAGTGAGAGACGGTGTCTTGAGGAAATAAGGTAGAAGAGTGATATGGGACACCTAGCATCGCTAATGTGGCTTTGTCACGACTGCACTATATACAGGGCACAGGCACCTGCACACACACATACACACACACACACTCACATACACACACATATACACACACTCACATAAACACGCACATGCACACACTCTCACATACACACATATAAACACATACACACATACATACACACATATGCACACACACATACACACATACATACATGCACACATACATATACACATTCATACACACATATATACACACATACACACATACACATACAAACACACACACCCTCACACATACACACACACATACCCATACATACTATACATACACAGCAAAACAAAAAGGAACCACTTGCCAACAAAGGAGGCCACTGAGAGAGCAACCATGAATTTATTGCTCGTTGATACTTAAATGGAACCTGAGATAGACAGGTTCTTAATGAAGAAAGACTCTAGAATGGGAAGTTGGTCCATGGGTAAAATGAAATCACTCTCGATTACCTCCAACGGACAGCAGTTATGGGCTCCTGTACACAATTTAAAGTTAATTGTGTAATTTAAAAAGGAAAAAAAAACAATTGCCAGTTGAATCTAATGACAAGTGACATTTTAGCTCAGCCTCGATTAGATTCGAGTAGGTTTCCTCCAGTCATTTATAAGAAATGGCTTCCCTGGGTTCACAGAGGGTTAATGCGGGGACCCTTGGGGATACCTTAAGTGTATCCTGGTTATCCCAACGTAATTCACAACAGAGATACGGATTATGTTTCCTGCGCACACCCACAGACAGATCAGGATGCAAAGTGAAAAGGATGGGGTGGGGATATTTCCTTTCTCCTCAGAAATGTCCCAGGAGAGTTTTCCACAATGACCTCCTCAGACCCTGGCTTTGTGTTAGAGTTATTGTCCTGAGAAAAGATTTCGTCAGTGCTTCTGATTCATTCCTTAGAGTGTTCTCCTGTTTATTCTCACTGGCATCTAACTTGTAAAATTTTATTATGAGTTTTTTTCTTGGTTTGCACCATGGAAGGGATTTTACAAACAACAATGATTGTATCACTATCTTAAAATGCAGTTGTATAAATTCACACCAAGGCCCTGAGTCTACAGGGGAGATGCAAGGTAACAGGTTGCTCTTGTCCTAGGACCTCTTTCCTGAGTCTAGATTTTGTGATTCTAACAGTTCAGAAGCAGAGGGAGGGAGAAAACACAAGGTGTCTTGTGGGGACCACTGGGCAGTGGGTATGCTAAGTGCATGTCTAGTTCCGCCTCTGTCCTTATAACTATGTGGCTGATCCCAAAGACGTACTTTATGTGCAGTCCTGGGGAGATAGCTCAGGAAGTAAAGTGATTTCCTCTCAAACACAAGAACCCGAGATCAATCCCCAGTAACGATAGAAAATGGCCAGACATGGCTGCATGTGTCTGCAATCCCAGCTCTAGAAAGGCAGAGACAGGAGGACCCTTGGTGCATTGGCCAGCCAGTCTAGCCTAATTGGCAAGCTCCAGACCAATATTTTACATAGTTTACCATGTATCCATACATTGTACAGACTTTGAAAAACATGTATTCGAAGCCCTGACTCAAAAAACTAAGCATTCTTGTTGGGGATGACACCTGAGAGCATCCTCAGATCTTCACATGCATGCACATACATCTGCACACAAACATTCTTTAAAAAGTATACTAGGATCCAATCACTGTCACGTTTCTCCACAGAATTCACCAAGATTCCACAGGTAAGTATTATTTTCACATTGAGGGATTTTTCAGATTCCACTTAGCAATCAAGCTATAGGTGCTTATATACAAAGTGCTCGTGGTAGGTCCCCCGCCTCAGGACTCTGTGCCTTTCTTCTCTTATTCCCCTCCATGCTTTGCCCCGTCTGACAGGCATTTGCTCAGAATTAACCAAGACACGATCTCTACCGATTTCATCTCCCAACACCCTCTTGAAATTCAACCTTTCGTGGAAATACCTTGTTGTCTTTATCCCTTGTCAACACTGGATGCTACCCAAGCACACCTACAGCATTCACTGGTAATTTCTGAAATGTCTTAATTTGGCATATTTTTTCCTCCAAATCACCAGCTTCTTGAGGGCTTAACAGTCATCATTGTTCTCCCACACATGCCTGAAGCCCCACACCATGAATAAAACAGACATTTAGTAAAAACATACTGCATAAATAAATGAACAAGATGCACAGAGAAAGACCCAGCTCAAAGAGCTCAATAACTTGAACCATTTTGGTCATCCCCTAAATATATATTTTAAAAAGACACTTATGTCTTAAATTAGAGGTGATGAACACAAGGGAGGAAAGAGTGGCTGAGGAGATAGTTCAGCTAATAAAGCGCTTGCCTCACAAGCATGAAGACCTGCATTCAATCCCCAGAACCCACATAAAAGCAGGACATGGTGTCTTGTACCTGTAATCCCAGTGTTAGGGACACAAAGATCATAGGATCCTTGGGGCTCACTGTCCAGGTCTGAGGGTCACACATACACACATGTACCTGCATCCACACAAGAATGCATATACCTAGACACATGTACCCCACCCACATATGGACGCATGCAATAATAAGAGGAAAGAAATCGATACATCTCTTCAAATGGCTTTTCAAAGCAGACCCTGTCTTGGGATGTGGACTGTGGGATTCCTTGTACCTCTACAAGCCTCTGTGGCAAAGAGCTCTGTCACCCTTGATGAAGTAATGAGAAAAAGGTCAGGGAAGCCTACATATGGGGAAGAGTTGAAAGGCAATTCCAGGAAGAGGATTTAATGGCAGAGGGGAGCCTAAGCTATTCAGAAGGACTGACTCTTCCTCAGTCCTTGATCCTTTATTCCCCCTCCTTTCTTCCACGAGCTTCCAGACTCAGGGCACTCTGCAAGTCTGACAGTGACCCATCACACCCATGCAAATGGGGAACTTTTACCAGTTATAAGAAATTTCTTTGGAACATGTCATTTCGGCCCCATCTCCCAAAACCCTCAAAAATACCTGAAACATGAGCTTCTCTCATTGCCCCTGAGCAACAGCTCTGCTTTTAATTAGCCAGAAGCCACAGTTTCCTCATTGCTGTCTGGCATATGGTACTGTTCACCAGTTCTCCACATGGATGGGAGAGGAGCTCATAAGGCCCCATCCCTCACTAAGTTGCTACTAGCAGTGAATGGTTGCTAGGAGAGGGAGAGACACTTTCTTCAGTGGTATAACTACTGGCAAGTAGTTCATGCTCCAGTAAATAAGCCCATGCTCCATAAAAACCCTACTTAAACTCACTAGGACAGACACACACAAAAGACATGAAAGTAGATGGGGGACTTGTAAGATCAGCAAAAATAGGGAGGTAAGAGAGAATAATATGGGTGTATATAATCAAGGTTTTATTTATATATGTTAAAATGACATCATAAAACCCATTATTTTGTATAATTAATACATGCTAAAAAAACTTTTAACAATCCTGAACCTGTTTCCCTGTAGTGAATGGAGAACTCCTATGCAAAACTTTGGTCTATAAATATCAACTAATGTGAAATAGCATGCTATCTCAATGATGTTTAGTGCTTTTCCCTGTCTCTCTAGCCCAGGCTGTAGACTAGTTGAAACAATGTCTTGAGTTCTGGCCTGCAGGCAGGGGTGGGCATGACGAGGACCACTTCTGGCCCACACATCCCCCCTCACTTCTCTCATTCTCTGTTACAGAGCCCTGGAAGCAAGCATGACTGGTAGCATCACAAGCTAGGCTTCCCTAGGTCCCCGAGTCACTACATGAAGCAAAACCTGCACACACAGGCTTTAGACACGTAACAGGCACAAGAAGTTAATAGTTGCGGTGCTAAGTCACTGATGTTCCTAGGTTACATTGCTTCTTCAGTGTGCACAGACTCTCTGGACATCAGCAGTGCTCAGGTGATAGCGAAGAGCTCCATCTTAATGAAGCCAGGAGAGGTTCCCTTTGAAGGAGTAGAAGACTCGTGTCCAACATGGGCGTTCCATTTACTTTATTTCGAATGGTAAAGTAGAGAAAAATTGTAAAGTGACCATTTGCTTGAATATGTTAATTGAGGAAACTTTCTTCTTTGTTGAGAAAACAGATTGTCATTCCAAAATTGTGACTGATGTACCCGAGACACAGCACTTCCTTCCAAAGAGAAGGCCTTGATGAGTGTCACAGTCCTCTGCCACCAGGTTCAAAGCCAGACTCACTCTTTTGTTCCTGTAAAGACTTTCTTTCTTCGTGTTCCCTGGTGTCTACACAGCCTATGAGCTTTCTTCTGATGATTAAACTCCCTAAAATACTACAAAGAATGCTTAATAAGTCTTTTGTGTTTTTCTGGTTGCTATAGAGACTATTTAGTGTAGGACTTTAAGTATGTGTAAATATGTGTTTTGGACAGTGTTTAAAAAATGCGTATAATTTACCCAGCCACAACAGTGGCCTCAGTCTGCTGCAGTTTGGTGTGATAAGGCATATGCACAGCATTTATGGCGTGTTATTTATAGTTATTTACTTAATAGCCTACAAGAGCTCCTTGCATTGTGTAAAGGAAATAGGCATTTACCCTATTTTAACAATGAATATCATTTACTCCATTGTAGGAGCTGAAAGTGCTGGTATAATGTAGATGCAGGCAAGAAACCATGATGACAGAGAGATGTTAGGAAAACAAACCCTCTCACCCCCAGAGTCTTGAGCTAATTAGGGAAGTTGTTGGCAGAGCTACTGTGGCAGGATAGGAAACCTCTGGGAAGAGGTCACTATCTACTTTGAAGCTACCCCCATGAGAGAAATAACACATAATATTAGCAACCACTAATAGCTATTAAGTAAATTTGAGTCTGGGCCACAGACATGGGACTTGACATCTAAGATCTCATGTAATGCACACAACACCCTAACATTGTGAGATGGTGCTGTTAGTGTCTCCACTTGCTTGACAAGGAAACTGAGGCATAGAGGTAGTGATCCTGCCTGCCAGAGATCATCCCACAGACAGGGTGGATTTAGGCATCAAGTTCAATTCTATGTTACCTCAAAACATGTGTTCTTCAATATGGCTTTATATGCCTGAAATTCTGCCAATGACGTCTGAAGCCGTACCAACTTAGTTTTGTTTGTTTGTTTGTTTGTTGGTTGGTTGGTTGGTTTTGTCAGCAATATATCCCTTAGGCCTGTAGCACATGTATATTTTTCACACACAAAAGGTTTGGGGCAATGGTCAAATCTATTAAAGAAAGAATAAGATATGAACTTCATTCCCCAGAAAGCTCCATATATATGGGACACCTTTTAAAATATCAGCATAACTAAGCGGGAGACTTTATTAACTATTTTGTTCAGATAGGTTCTCATTCTCAGGCCATCATCACAGAGTTCCCATGAAGCAGGGTCAATGCTCAATACCAGAACAGGCATAACTTTCTGAACGTTAATTTTTTTAGAAAAAATTAGCATTTATTAGACTTACTGCCTCCTTTTGCCTTCATGTTTTTTTTTTTATTGTCCATAATGAGTTACAATATTTAGTGGGCAAACAATGAGTTGTTATCCCCAATTCCCCGCTAAAATTTTTACAGAATTAAATGAAGCTATGTTTTTCAACAATAGGACAGTTTTCCCACTTAGGATATTGGAAAATTCCTAGTCAGATGCTATGGGACAGACCTGCAATCCTTGCACTTGGGAAATAGAAGCAGGAAGATCAAGCAAGATTTTGAGGTGAGAGCTAGGACATGGCTTAGTGGATCCCTAGAACCTATATAAAGCCCTACAGGATAGTACAAATGTTTGTAACCCCAGTGCTCCTACATAAAAATGGGAGGCAGAGATAGAAGTCCGCCTTGGGAGCTCATGGGCCAGCTGGCCAAGGTAACAAGAAAAGAACTTGCTTCACACAAACGGAGCACAAAGACCTACAGCCAAGGTTGTCCTTTGGCACCCACAATTAATCAGCTTAGTTGAAAAAAAGACAAATTACAAGATTTCAGAGTTAAAACCTCTAATAGCCGACTCATCGTTGTATATTTAGCTGCTTTCAAAGGCATCTAAAATGTTCACGTAGCCCAAAAATGTTCATTGAAACTTGGGACCAACATGGACCTTTCTGGCATCTGAGATAGGACATTAAGAGGATCTAAACACATGTAACACACAAAAGACTGCTCAGCTGGACATGGAGCCTAATGAAGCAGGGAGTGTATGGAAGAAGACAGGTGAAGCCACACTCCCTGACTCTCTTCTTTCCTTTATACTATTGTAGTTCGTTGAGCCAGTCAGTCAACAAAGGTCTATCACCTTGCCTTCCCTCTGGCATCCCTAGTGGGATGGGACTTGTTCAGTCACAATCTCAATTCCTAAGACAAAAATCAAAAGTCACTTTTGGTTTGTTGTTTTAAGATGTGATAGGGGGATCTTGCTGGCTTCAAAGTTAAAGGATCTTCCTGCCTCTGCCTCCCAGGATGAGAGGCCTGCAGCACCAGGCTGGCCAAGTATTCTTTGTTCAAAATGTAATACTAGGCTATCCATGGTCCCCTGTCACAAGGACTGATCCAGACGACCCACGGAGGAGGATATCCAGCTGGTTGGGGAAGGGGGAGGGGGAGTGTCAGAGAATTGGGGATAACAACTCATTGTTTGCCCACTAAATAATGTAACTCATTATGGACAATAAAAGTTTTTTTAAAATGTATTTAGAATAAAACAGGAAAATACCCTTTTCTGGCTTGTTCAGCCTATATCCTTAGATATGTAGGGTCCTAGAATGGGGTCTAGGACAGATTGGAATTGCTCACTACTGGCCAAGCAAATAAATGAAGTTGTCCTATTCCACCAGGATGAAAAACTCAGAGAGTGGAAATAAAATCCAGATTGATCCAGACTACTACATCAGGGTGAAACTGATTTTATACAGGAGGAAATTGATGCACATAAGAACAAGTCATACCCATGACAGGAAGCCTGGACATATTGAAGAGAGAAGTCCAGGAATGGGGTTGGGAGATGGGTCAAGCAGCAAAACACTTACTATGTAAGCATGAGGACTTGAGTTGGGATCCTTAACACCCACATTAACACGTGCCTGTAAGGCTAATTAATGCTTGAGCTATAGAGATAGGGAATCCCCATGCCAAGCTGACTAGACAAATCAGTGATTCCGAGTTCAACTGTGAGACCCTTCCTCAGTAAATTAAGTGGAAAACAATTGACAAAGACACATGATTGCACACATACCCTTCTCCCCACCACAAACCTGTGCCCATAGGCATACATACCTGCATACACACAAATAAAGAAAAGTGCAGGAGGACCCTGGTGGTAGAGACATACACGAGTTACCCTTTAAACTAGGACCATGGCCCACTCTCGTCACAGGGTCTCTTTGGGGAGTGCCAGCCTTGTGTTTTAGCTATCTGAGCTGCTTAGACTGTATCCCCTGCAGTTAGATACACACACGGGAGCCCTTGCCTGGGGTTTAAGACTTGCTCTTTAGGAGTGAAAACTAAATGGTCCTTTAAGAACCTTTTTTTTCCCCCCCATGTGTCAGATCCTGAGCCAGGCAGTTTGTTTCTCTTATATCAAAATTTAAAATTTAAAACCCCACAAGGGGGTTCAACTATTCCCACTCTGCAGTTGAGGAAACTGAGATCAGATTGTTTGCACAATCTCTAATGGCCTTTGCCCCTCCGACCATGCGTTCTAAGAAGAGTGCCAAGTTTCTGGGTGGGAACTCCAGCTAGGAGACTGGAGCAGAGGGCTTCCTTTAGGTCTCCCCTGGCTGGGATCCAGCTCCAGTCCTCAGGCTGTGCTGCAGGAAGGTGCTAAGAGGTTTGGAGGAAAACTAGTTAAGCCAGAAGAGCTCTAATAAGAAGAGGGCAGAAAGTGCCAATCATTGCCTGCAAGAGGAAATAAGGACTTCAGGATCAACATAGCTGGCTGACCTTAAGCTCCAGCAATGTCGAGAGGCAAGGAGGACCTCAAATATGACAGAAACACAAGCACTAGGGTGAGGTTTATGGAGTCTCAGAGAGGGCCACAGGACATGCTCCAACACTGGACATCTGAGCTTCCTTGAATGAGACCAAGGGTCTGTACTGTCACCCACTGGATACAGACAGCTGCAGTCACAGCACCAAGATGAAGGAACCCCTGTGTGCAAACTTCCATATGCTTACACCTTGTAAATGGGGGAAACAGGAAGCATGCACTGGTCAAACCTTTGAGATTTTCCATTATGTTGGGCTCTGCAGATATACTTGTAAGCAAAGAACAGGTGCTGTCTCTGCCAAGTTTGAGTCCAGAAAGACCGACTGATGAAATATACATAAGCTTCTGCTCAGCCCTGCTACCAAATTCACCAGTGGAGATGCATTGCTGATCAGCTACAATATTTCTACTCAAAAAGTGGTCCACAAACCAGCAGCAGCCTCCACAGCAGCACGTGAGAATGGTTTGGGAGAGGGGGGAAGACTCCCAGACCTTCTGAAGCAAACGGATCCTGCATTTTGGCCAGATCCCAGAGGAACCACAGATTCATTAAAGACTGAGCAGCAGAGGTTTTCAAGCCTTCCTTCCACAGCAGGGTCTTTGGTATATCCTAGGAGGCACAAGACTGGAGGGTGGGAGGGCTGTCACTTCCTGCCACAGATGTCCTCAGAGATATGAAGGTTACACCGGATCCAGCTGAGAACAGGCAAGGGGAGGAAGCAGAGTATTCTCAGGAGCGCCTGGAAATAATTACCGTTTTCTTAATAATAAATGAACAGGCCGCAGTCCCAAAACACATCGAGAACAAAGCAAAACATGTCAATATAAAATCCAGTAAATAAAACAATCAATTTAAAATAGATTTCTCTAAATGGTTTGACTGCTTAGGCAAAGCACCCAGCCTGTGGCCTCTCAGGAGGTACTTTGCTTCCTCCCATCCCAGCCCTTAGATTTGCTCTTGAACTTTTCTGTTGCTGTGTCTTCCTCCAATTCAGATTATAAGTCATTTGATGAGAAAAGGGTTCTGGCTCTAAAAAGAAGGATCACAGGCAGTTTGAAGAGACTAAAAAGGAAGTTCTCTATATGGAATACTTAAATACAAAAAAGAGTAATAGGTAGTTACAAATCCCTGTACAAGTATTAGCTGAAAGGTCCACTCCCTTCCTGATTCCCAAATAGCCAACTTGGAAAGTTCTAGAATCTCCAGTGTCTACAGTGCCTCACATTAGCAATTACCATTTACCAACACAGGGAATAGAATCTGTGGTCTTCTAAGAATTTCAGAATGTTCACCAAGGACACCAGGAGATGTTCATGTTCTGTATTTTCAGTGGTGCCTTCCCACATTGACTGTAGTCTTGGCCATAGAACTTGCTTCTCAAGGACCAAAGCAAACTTAATACAAGCAGAAGCTTAAAAAACTATTTTCATCTCCTCTGTGGTGGTATGAATATAGAATGTCATCCCCCTCCCCCAGTCTCAAGAGTTTGTAATTATGCCTCAGACTTAATTGCCAGCAAGTGAAATCTCTTGGCGATAAAGCCTTGCTGAAGGAGGTGTGTCCTTGGGGGTGTGATAGCCCAGCAATGCTTACTACACTTCTCTCTTTCTGCTTCCTCCCTGCTGATGTGCAGATGTCAGACCAAGCTGTCTTCCCCTGCCATGATGAAACTTCTCCTCAAACTGTAAACTGGAAATAAATTTTCTTTCATGTGCTGCTTCTGGTCAGGCATTTTGTCCCGGCAATGAGAAAGTAACTGTTACATTTGCTTTCTTTCTTCTATCCTTTCTGCATAATGTAAAGCTTAGACTTGACTATTTAAGAATAAAAAAAAATCACATGAAAAACCCAATCACAATTATCAAAGCTCTTTAACAACAGAGAAATTGGTGAGTTTTACCAAGCCTACCTCAGCCCAGGAGAAACTCTGTATCTACCCACAAATTCAGAGCTAAATATACAATTATCACTTTAGGATTTTGGGAGTGGGACTGTTTGTCATGCAGTGGTAGCTAACTGTTACTAGATGAGTAACGTGCCGAGAGCACCAGTTATGGTTTGAACCTGAAATGTCCTCACAGGCTCCTGTTCTCAATGCTGATCACACAGCGGACGGATGTTGCTGTTTGGGGAGGCTGTTGACATAGGAGTTAGAAGTGAAGTAGGGGAAATAGGTCACCAGGGGTCAGCCTTTGATGGCTACAGACTGACCCCTGGCTCTGGTCTGATCTCTGCTTCCTAGTCCTCAATGCAAGGAATAATCACTGCCATGGATTCTCATGACTTCCTCATCATGACAGACTGAAACTCCTTTGAAACCACGAGCCAAGATAAATCTCTCCTCCCTTAAGCTGTTTTATCAGGCACTCTGTCACACGCATGCAAAGGGAACTGACACATCAATTTCCTTTTACAAGTAAACTCTTTTCATCTGGATCACAGAGGGCTTTAGTCATTCATCCAGGAAAGAAAAGGAAAATCAAAGTGGCAGACACTACACTGCAGTATGCCACTTGGAAACTGTCAATGATAGGAACATTGTTAGAGTCATTCTTGCTTTTTATGGGCCACAGTGAGTGACTTCATGCATCAAGGCTAGTACAGATATGAGTCCAAGTAGACAACAAAATGAACTTGTTTAAGCAATCAAAGGGGAGAATTCATTAAAAATACATTTGTCAGGAATCTTCTGTTTGCAAAGGATGCCAATCAAACCCAAATGTAAATAAGCCAATATTAAGTAATGGCTTTGTTCACTTGACTGGCCATCATTCTGGGCTGTTTTGGTTTGAGACACAGTGGAATACTAATTCTCCAATTTTATCTGATTTCCATTGTCACCTGTCCCCTGTAAGCATCTGGGAAAAATGTTTATAAGTAGTCAAACCTCATCTAGCCCATGTAATTTCAGGTCTCTAAAAACAAATATCTTTTTCCATATAGAAAATAGGTCCTATATGGAATAGGTCCAACTGACAAGGCCAATAGAGGTCTGTCTCTGTTTGGCCTAACATGGCCCAATCATCAATGAATCAATCATGATGGACTGATAGATAGTGCACTGTGATTGGTCAAATCAGCTCCCTCCCTCAAATCATGGGGGAGTGGAGAGAAGTGCTTTCCCAAATAGGAGTGGTGGGTGAATTGTATCTCTTGAGTCCCAAAGGAGACTGGAGATTTTCGAGGGAGACAGGGACTGATGAAGAGGGAGGGCATAGATACCACAAACATGACATAACTCAGCTGTCACATTCCAGGTTTTAAGATTCTCATTTCAAACTTCAAATATCTCATGAGAGGAAGCCTGTTTGCCCCACTACGGATCTGATATAGATCCTCATTCCTATACCTTGTGATGTGGTGAGCACATCTCGTAATAGACAGTCCTGACCACTCCAGATGGGAAACACTGCACTATTCATAGCTTCTTCAATCTCTCCCTTCCTCCTCTGCCTTTCTCTTCCCCACTGTTCTCAAGTGTTCATTTTTTATACATAAGATAGAGTCAAAAAAAAGTTTGCAAACTGCATGTCTGGTTTTCTTAAAGTTGTGATAGCTCTATCGTTTTATTTTCCACTTGTATCTGGTTTGCCTTCAAATCGATGCATTCATCTCATGGAATAAGTGACAAAGACAAATGGGTGGACTGGAAATACCCAAAGATGGGTAGGTCATAAATTCAAGAGCTTTGCTCCTAACCAGCTCTGCGATTGACTAAAAGTTATTTGTCTTTCCCAAAGCTGTTCAACTCCAATCAGAGATTACAAAGTCTACCTTAGACAGTTGTGTGAAGAATCCGTACAGCTCTATCTGAAAACGAGTTCTAACTCTATGGCCTGAACAATGACCCCTGCCGTGGTTATAAGCACAGATGATGATGCCCCCTTATCATGTGGGGCTCCACGTTCTAGTAGTCAACCACCAAAGAAAGACGAGAAGCCACTATGGCCTCCCAATTTCTACTTTAGTGTTATCTCTCTATGCCTGGGATAGCTCTGATTTCTTTTGTGTGCATCTATGTGTACATCTGTGTGTGTGTGTGTGTGTGTGTGTGTGTGTGTATGTACACAAGAAGGCCAGAAGATAAGCTCAGGGATTGTTGTTCAGGCACCATCAATCTGTTTGTGAGGCAGCAGTGTCTCCCTGGCCTGCAGTTCACCAATTAGATTAGATTGCTGGCCAGTAGCCCTAGGAACCTACCTGCCTTTCCCTGCCCAGTGCTAGGATTACAAGAGCAGGCCACCATGCCAGCATTTCACATGGGTTCTGAGATGGAGCTCAGGTTTTCATGCACTTTTCTGATGGAGCTGTCTCCCCAGCCTTCTCTGATGTTTCACTTTAATTCTCTGCTATCATCTCTCTGGCTCCATCTTTGTCTATTTCCCTCTCTTGTATAGTTACCTTCATGTGACTTGGATAAAGCACCCAACCAAAAGTAGCTGAAGGGAGGATAGGGTTTATTTTGCCCTACAAAGTCCTGAAGGGAAGCTTCCTGATAGCAAGGAAAGGATGGTAGAGCAGAGGCTGGACAGCATTTCTTGCCATAGCAGCTGGCAGAAAAGAGCAAGACAGTGAGCTGAACTCTGACAAGGGAATCTCGGCTATAAGAACCCAAAGCCCATCCCCAGCAATATAT
>PVHP010003800.1:0-75800 GCA_004024765.1 Zapus hudsonius
ACAGTGATGGATTCACAGAGCCTACAGGCCTGACTGCCCTTTCTGCCTCACAAATGCCTGCTGAAGAAATGAAGAAATGACTTCTTACCCTCCACACGGGCAAGGAGGGGGGTGAACCATAGCAATACACGCTGTCTAACCTTGACCTTGGCTTGTTTGTTATATAGAGGGTGCTCATTGACATCCAATTAGATGTTAATTACATCCAATCAGCTCTGGGCCTGGGGAGGGGCTGGGCTAATGAAGGTCACTGGCCCACTTTTCACTTTGATCCTGACTTAGACACACAGGCCAAGGATACAGGGGGTGGATGGGTGTACTGATCAGAGTGGCCAAACCCATGCCGTGGTCTGGAAAAATCCAGCAGACCTCCCAGGCCTGGCTCTATCATTGTCCTACTGAAAGGAGAAGCTACAACCGGATCGGATCCTAGGGCCAGAAAGGAACCCAACCCGAGGGCAGTGAGGGTCCCAGCTGAGTGGGCACTGTTTATTTTCCCGGTCATGTCTGAGCAGACTCCACAGGCCAAGGAGAGGGGCCTGCACCTAGCAGGTGAGCCAGTGCGTGCCTAGGGGGGCCCCCCAGCTCCCACCCATCAGGAGCCAGCCAGGGGTGGGGGAGGATCCCCACCTGTCACGGGGCCACTGGGACGATTTAGAGCAAAGCCCAGATAGCTTGCAGGACTCCCCGCTTTCTTGGGGTTCCATCGCCCCGGCTGAGAAGTCCCTGGAGACAACGCACCCCACTTTTGGACTGCCTCCCTTCGGTGAGGCTGGGTCCCCGAGGATCCCTGCAACCCCTCTGCCCAGCCCTGCCCCCTCCCCACGTGCACTTACCGGATTCCCGCCTGGATCCTGCAGGAGCTCCGCGCCCCGGCGCCCCATGGCTGTGCGCCCCGCCGGCCGGCCGCGGCGGGCGGGCTCGGGGCTCCGGGCTCGGGGCTGGGCCGGGCCGGGCGGCGCTGGGAGCCGGGTTTCCGGGAGGCCGGGCCGGGCCGGAGCCGTCAGACTGGTCCGACGGCCGCCGGGCGGGGAGCGGGGAGCGGGGCGCGGGGAGCGGGGCTGGGCCGGCGCCGCCCCGGCTGTGCGCCGCGCTCCCTCCAGGCCGGCCTCCTGGCTTGACTCCTCCTGCGCACCAATCGGAAAGCAGGGGGCACACACGCTGTCACCTGCACGTCTCTGAGCGTCCCAGGTCCCCAGCGCTTAACAAAGACTGCAGCCTGGGCAGCTCTACAGGGAACTTTCCAGAACTGGACGGGTGACCTGCAGGCATACTTCCCCAAACTCACCCCAAACTCACTGACATGAACCTACATTTAGAAGCTCAGGTTTTTCCAATACCCCTCTCTGGATGGCTTCTATTTCTGTCACTATGTGAAATTTTGAGTTAAGTGATTCCACATTTCCTCCACGGCCCGTGATATTTTAACTGCCTTAGAAATTGCAGTTTTAAGCCCAGCATAAAAAGCAGAGTTGACCGAGTGCTCTGCAGACAAGAGCCACAGCTAATGTGGTTGGAGGGCTGCACATCACTTTTCTGCAAATCTGTGAGGTAGGAAGCTTTACACTTCATGAGACCCAGAGAAGGTATGTAACTTGACCAAGTCACACAGACAGACAGACAGACAGACAGACAGACAGACAGACAGACAGACAGGACCCAGGGGGTCCTTCAAATCCCTGTGCAACAGGAGTGGCCCTAATGGGGTCAGTCATCTGTGAATGGAATACACGGGGTTGCAGGGATGCAAATAACTCAGGGATACAATAGCAGACAGAGGGGTGAGCAGTTAGTGACCCCAGGGTTGTCATTTTGGACTGGCTAACTCAACATTTTAAGCTCACACACATTGAAACCCCCAAGATAGGCAAGCTTAGAGAGCAAAACTGCATTCCCTGCATTCATCCAAATAAAACACAAAGATAGTCCCCAAGACCAAGGTGAGCTTTAACTAATTTGATTTCTTTGATGCTCTTCAGAGGAAAATAACAGAATTTGAAACATCTACAATGAATCATTCCCATAACATTATATAACACAAAACTACTCAAAGAAATCAAACAGCATATAGTCAAGAGGAATAGGTCCATTGAAAAAGACCCACAAACAACCAAAACTGTGTTATTAAGGATTAAGGAATGAAAAAGAAAATCTATGTGTTGTCGACAGCTTTATCTTTGCTGCAACAAAGAACCCGATCAAAGCAGCTTAATGGGAGGAATGGGCTTATTTGGTTTATGGACTCAAGGGGAGACTCCGTGATGGCAGGGAAAAAGACAGCATGAGCAGAGGGTGGACATCACCTCTGCCACAGCACTGCAAACAGCGGCAGGAAGGTGTGCCAAACACTGGCAAGGGGGAGCTGGTTTATAATCCCATAAACCCACCCCCGACAACACAGCTCCAGCGAGGTGCTAATACCCAAACTGCCATCAGCTGAGGGTCAATCAATCAGAACACATTCATTTGTTTATGGGGACACCTGGATCAAACCATGACACTATGATAAATAAAGAACCTTGAAGGAGGAGGCTATGATGGGAAAAGAGATGAGGAAATTTGGCAGAATGGCTTTTGCTAATCAAGTATCCAGTGAATGTAAGTAGGTGTGCCCAGCGAGGACAGCGTCTCTAATCTCCATCTCGACCCTCCCAAGGTCAGCTGGATCGGATCTTCATTCTCTCAGTCATCTTCCCATTGCCAAGTTTCTGAGATAAGCCATTTCTATGAAGGAAAGTTAAAAACGGGTTTGTCTCCTGGTTTCCAGGTTTTCAGTCTATGGTCACTTGGTCCTGTTGTGTTTGATCCTGTGGTAATGCACAGCAGAGAAGGCTGTTTGAATCATGGTGACCAGGAAGCAGAAGAGACAGGAAGGGGACATATTCCCTGTGACTTAACTTCCTTCTACTAGGCCACTCCTCCTAAAGGTTCCTCTACCTCCCAATGGCGTGCCTTTAATCCCAGCACTCGGGAGGCAGAGGTAGGAGGATTGTCATGAAGTTCAAGGCCACCCTGAGACTCAATAGGTCAGCCTGGACTAGAGCGAGACCCTACCTCAAAAAACAAAAAAACAAAACAAAAAGACAAAGCTGTCAATCAGGCTAAGCAGAGCAGCTGAACTACATTGTTTATGAGAGACAGACACACTTTTAACCAATACGCCGACAAATTTAATTTATAAAGGATGGAAAAACATACTATGTAATATTTAATTTTAAACAAAGTAAAATTTAATACAGAAACATTACTGTAATTAAAAGGCTCAATTTTCTAAGAAGACGTAGAATTCCTAAATCTCTATGAACATATGTCAAGTAAAAATTGAATCATAGAGAAAAAGCTTCTCAAAATACACAATTACCCCAGAAACCCCCTTCCTTAGCAATTAATAACATAGCTACACAAAATTCAATAAGGATACAAAAGATTCAAGTAACACTGTCCTACAACTTGACCCCACTGACATTGTGGAATTTTCTATCACCAGCCGCAGACACATCTTTAACATTTCCCAAGACTAACTACACTGACTTTCAGAGACTAAATTCCAACTGGTGAAAACACAAGATCTCAAAGGAATTAAATCAGCAATCCACGATAATGTCTTACCTAGAAAAATATACAAAATATTTGGAAATCAAGCAATACACTTTTAAATAACCTGTGAGTCAAAGATAAAATTATAGGAACCACGAAGAAATGTCACAAATCGAAATGGTATACAACAGAAAAACAGACCATAGTAATAGAATATATATCCACATATATTTTGACAAAGGTGTCAAGGTAATTCATGGAGAAAGGAAAGCTTTCTCAACAGATGGTTCTAGAACAATTAGAAATCCATGTGTTTAAAAAAATGAAGCTTGGGACTTGTATTTAATATTTAAATCTATACTCCAATTTAAAAAAGGATAATCCAGTTTTAAAAAGCCCAACAGTGCAAGTTTATAATCCCAGCTACTTAGAAGGCTGAAAAATTTAGTTAGACACCGTCTCAAAATAAAAAAAAATAAGGACTAGAGATGGCTCAGTGGTTAAAGGCTCTTGCTTATAAAACCTGATGGCCTAGGTTCAATTCCCTGCGCCCATGTAAAGCCAAACACAACAAAGGACTCGTATGTCTGGAGTTTGTTTGCAGTGGCAAAAGGTCTTGGCTCTCTCTCTCGCTCTCTCTCTCTCTCTCACTCTCTCTCTCCTTGCAAAAAAATAATAAAAATATTTTTAAAAATTAAAAGACAGCTGGAGATGATTGAACCCTGGGTTCAATCCCCAGTACTGAAAAAATAAAAAGGATCCGAAAATACAGGTCTATTCAGAAGGTATCCCAATGGCCGATAAACCCATGGGAAAATGCTCGACTTCATAGCTACCAGGGAAATGCAAGTCAAAGACATATCTGTATTGACAGTAATTTTAAAAGATAATCGTTAAGAAGAGCCAGGGATGTAGCTCAATGGTACTTTAGTAATTTTTCAGAAGAGAAAATAAATGCTAAGAAATGCTGGGGTTAGAAACAGGAGTGGCCACTTTGGAAAGCAGTCCGCCAGCTCCTTGAAGTATTAGTTCTAGAGTCTGTGTGATGGAGTGATTCCATTCAGGTATACCCCAGGAGGAGTGAAAGTGTGTATCCCCACAAAACCTTGTACTTGGCTTTTCATAGCACTGTTATACAGGATAGCTCAAAAGTAGCAAAACACCCAAATGCTTTGATGAAACTCGATAACTGGTTGAGTGTTGAGAATAAGTAACTAATGAGAAAAGAGTACATCTCTTCAGTCCTACAGAGCTGTACACAGGACGTTTCTCTCAGGATCCCCTCCAGGGCCCAGGAAATGTCACGGGAGATGGGATAGATAGAATATAAGAGCTGGGTGGTAATGTGGCGCACATATGATCAAAATGTAATATGTATTATGAAAAAATGCCATAAATAAAATAAAAGCAATCAAAAATTGAATGCAGATTGATAAGCAGTATGATCTGGGTCACATTGAAAATGTGTTAAATGAATGCACCTAACCCTTTGTATAAAATACTTGAAATAAGCAAGCCTTCAAAGATAGAATGTGGATTAGTGGTTACCCCCGCCTAGAGAGGATGGAGGGAATGAGGGAATGAGGATGAATGGACAGTTTCTCTATGGAGCACATTAAGAATTATTTATATTTATTATTCATATATTATATTTATTTTTTATTTATTATATATTTATTAAATAATATTAATATTATTTATATTTATTGATATATATTTATTTATATTTATATATATTATTTATTTACATTTATATTAGAAACTTTGTACAAACAAGACATGTGTTGGTACCACCATTTCCCTTCTCCCTGCCCCCATTCCACTGAGGGCCCTCCTCAGTGGGTTTGCTGGTTTGCACCATGGGGTTGCGGGATATGAGTTGTTTGAACAGCAGCGAGTCATTGAGAGGGGGCAATGCCTCTGGATATTTCCCCCACCATAGCTCTTACAATCTTTCCACCCCCTCTTCTGAAAAATTCCCTGAGCCATGGTGGGTGAGTTTAAGTCTACTGTAGTGTTGAGCTCTCAGCAGCTTCTGGATTTCTGCTTCGGAATGTTTTGAGGATCCTCAGGGTCTGTCTCCATCAACGTGGCTCTTGTTGAGGGCCTGGAGGTGGAGTGATCACATGTTTTTATAAATCAATTTTGGTGCAAGTAAATCAGGAAATGCTTATGTGAATGAGCAAAACAGTAAATGCTGAGCTGTCTAATATACTAATAAATCTGTCACATATCAAATGAACCTTGACTCTTTCTCCATAACATATATAAAAATTAACAAATGGAGGCTCATAGATCTAAATAAAAGTGTAAAAATATCTAGGCGAAAACAGGACAAATTTTCATATATCCTGGAAGGCAATGATGTCTTAGAGGAAAAAAAATGATAAATTGGATTTCTTCAAAAATGTTTTAATTCTGTTCATCCAAACATCCTATTATGAATAAGAACAAGTGATTGGTGTGCTGGGAAAGAAGGATATAGATAAACCAGCTGTGGAATATGTGTGCAGAGGGGAGGAGAAGACAGAATGGGGTGGTTGGAATGCAGAATGTCCTTTCATGCGTTTCACGTGCGTAAAGCCTACTTCATCCCCAGCAGGCAGAGCCTTGCTAGAGAAGGTGTGTCACTCATGGCAGGCCTTGAACTTTCTAATCTAGCCCCACTTGCCGCCCTGCTGTCTGTTCTTGCCATGATTCCCTCACCACTGTGAAACTTCCCCCTCAAAACTGTAAGTCAAAATAAACTTCCATCAGCTGTTTCTGGCCAGGTGTTTTGTTCCAGCAACTAGAAAGTAACTGTGAAACAGAAGGATCTCAAAGCAATATGAAAAAAAAATTACTTGGCTTAAAATAGTGGCCCCCAAAAAGCTGGGTTTGGTGATTGATTCATGCATGTGATCCTAGCACTTAGGAGGCTGACTTAAAAGATTCTAAATTTTAGGCCAGCCTGAGCTATATAGTGAGATACTATTTAAAAAAACATTAAATTAAAAACAAAAAAATGACAACATTTAAACAGAAAAGGTAAATGGCCAGGAAACACATGCAATATTTATTAGTATTGGTGTAAATTCAAATCAAATGAGATACTGCCTCGTCTTGTTAAATTGAATCATTTGGCATAAAGATGATTCTTGTACATTTTAAGTCTGGCTTAAATGTTTCTCTATATATCATCAACTTCAGCCTAACTTGAGGTGTAAATTGACTATAGTCTACTCTGGACATAAGCAGTGAGTTTCAGCCAATCATAAGGAACCAAATGTTCAAATCCCATTTGACTAAAACAGATAACCAGCTGTAAGCAGGCCTCTGTCTCTGTGTATCACTTCTGTTTTCTGGGTATTACTTCCTTTTTGCTGGCTATAAGTAAAAAGTACTTATGTGGTGGGTAGATGTGGTGGTTTGAATTAGGTGTTCCCATTAAACTTATGTGTTCTGAAAGGTAGATCCTGACAATTTAGGCACTGGAGTCTCCTGGAGGCAGTGTTTTGTTGGGGGCAGGTTTATGGGTGCTCCAGCCAGCTTCCCCTTGCCAGTGTTTGGCACACTCTCCTGCTGCTGTTGTCCGTCTGATACGGATTATGATATGGGGTGTGGGGAAGGGTTAGAATTAAGATAACCCCCAGTAAAAATCTTAATGCACCCAAGTTTAAAGAATATCCAAGCTCTTGTCTATAAAGTTAAAGAATTAAAATCATAGGCAACAAAATAGTAAAGTATAGTGGGAAACTTTATTATTTAAGGAAACATGGGGAGTTACAGAGTTCTCCAGCCACCAGTGCAGGGAGAACACGTGTTAGAGAGTTTAACAGAACTTATATTATTTAGCTTAATAATCATAAACAGAAAAGATAACAGTGAGCGCCCATCATGAAAAAAGAGAGATTCATGAGGGAAAAAGCCTGGAGCTTGCCCCCCACCCCAGCCATTAGCTGAGGTAGGGGTAGGCCTTACCTTACTGAGGCCTAAATCAGCAGTCTCTTTACTCCATTGCCACAGTGTGGGAAGGGAGAGGAATGGCTTCCCCTAGGGAAGAGAATTTAAGGTCTTCCCTAGTGAGTCAGAGAGACAGCTGATTGGTTCATAGTTGACCAATCAGTTTTAGCACCTAGGTTGTAGCTCTAATTAGACACCTCCCACTCAAGGGGAGGGCTGCATTTGCAGAGGTCTGCCTGTCACACATCTGACGTTGGCCAGAAGGTGATGTCCAGCTTATGCTCATGCCCTGTTTTCCCCTGCCATCATGGAGCTTCCCCTCAAGCCTGTAAGCCAAAAGAAACCTTTCCTCCACAAGCTGCTTTGGGTGAGTGCTTTGTGCCAACAAGAAGGCAACACTATCAGTGGACTTTCTGAATCATTTTTGGTCTGGGCTGCTGCTGAATCCTAGAATTGCAAAGGAAGTCAATTCAGAGATGTAACCCTAGATTTCCTAGGACTTGCTTTCTTAGCAGTCCCACAGTAATAGCTAAAATTTAAAGCATTGATAATAGCAATCATGGGTAAAGGAACCAGAGCTCTCTTACCTTGCTGATGGGCGCATCTAACAATGCAACTACTTAGGAGAGCAGTTTGGTGGTTTCTTGTAAAATTCAATGTGTGCCTTTGGACCATTGGACCTGGATATTCCAGTTTTAGGCATTCTCTCAACTGAAAACAGATGTTCACAAGAAGAGTTCTATAAAAACAGCTGCTTTGTCTTTCATAGACAGAAATAGGAAACTACCCCAAATTGCATGGGTAAACTGTATTTAATGCATAAATTGGGATTCCACTCAGCAACGGGTAAACAATATGCTGATTTCTCACAAAACCCGAGTAAATCTCTGGATGATAAGGTTGAAAGGAGAAAAACAATTTAAGAAGATACCCTACGATTCCGTTCATGTAAATTTCAAAATGAAAACCTCATCTTGGGTGATAGCAATGAGAGCAGAGGTTACCTTTGGGATGAGGAGGACTGTCTAGTAGAGATAGAATTTTTGGGAGTCATAATAGTGTTCTACACTTTCATTGGGATGGTGATCAAACAAATAGATGCATTTGTCAAATGCAGGAAATAAACTTTAAAATTCCACTACCTGCAAAGTCTATTTCAATAAGTGCTAATCAAGTTGTTTTTACCTTTTAGGGGAAAATCCTCCAATGGCTCTTGACTTCTCAGTCTAAACTCCTTTCTTCAACTCACCATGACCTGAGCAATACCGAATGAATTTATGCTGAAAGAATGAAACACTGAAATCGCATCCGACTTTAATATGACAGCCTTCATCTGAAATCATAGTGGGAAAGTCATGGGTATCTATACTGTTGTTCCTGAGTTCGCTGGGGAAGAGAATGAGCTGGATGGGGAGACGGCTGGTGAGAAAAGTGTCCAGTAGACCTGTGTTGCCAGGCTCCTGGAGAAACTTACTTCCTTGCAGAGGCTTTGGGGAGAAGCAAAAATACCCAGCCCTGGGGGAATAGAAGTCAGAGCTTGGACTAACCTTGGTGCTTTGCTCCTTAAAAACAGTCCACAGCTGGGCTGAAGAGATGGCTTAGCGGTTAAGGCATTTGCCTGCAATGCAGAAGGACTAGAGTTCAATTCCCCAATGCCCACATAAAGCCAGATGCACAAGAGGGCACATGTGTCTGGAGTTCGTTTGCAGTGGCTGGAGTGCTCATTCTCTCTCTGTATCTGCCCCCCTCTCTCTGTCTCTCTTAAATAAATAAAATATTAAAAAATACATATTTTAAAAAACAGTCCACAGCTGAGCATGTGGAGACTGAGGCAGGAGGATCATGAGCTTGGCATCAGACTGGGATACATACCAGGATTCTTTCTCAAAACAAGCAGACAAACCCAAAAGCAAAGTCCTCCAACAGAAGAACTAATATGAACACATGAAATGGAAAACTTATTTCAAAATAGCCAGTAAGTTTGTCATAGGAAAGGTGAGCAGTGGGAAAACGTCAAGGGTAGGAAGATCCTTTGCTCTGGGTGAAGGATGGGGCTATCTGATTATGTGTGTGCCAGGCAAAAAAAAAAATCGTCTTCAGGGCTGGAGAGATGGCTCAGCGGTTAAGGCACTTGCCTCCAGTGCCTAAGGCCCCGGGTTCAATTCCCCAGGACCCACATAAGCCAGACCCACAAGGTGGTGGCCCTGGTGCTCTCTCTCTCTCTCTCTCTCTCTCTCTCTCTCTCTCTCTGATTGAAAATGAATAAATAAAATATTTAAAAAATAATCTTCAAAAAAGTGGACAGAGCAGGAGATGCAAAGTCGCAGGGCTGTGGACAGCTGACTTCTAGCTCCTTTCTAAGTTGGCTGCAGACTATATCATACTTAAAAAGTTTGCTTCGTGGGCTGGGGAGGTGACTGAGTGGAAAAAGTACTTGCAATGCAAGGGTTCAAGCATGAGGACTGAGTTCAGATCCCCAGTACCCATGGAAAAAGCCAGGCAGGGTGATGTGCTCCTAAGTCCCAGCACTAGGGAGGCTGACAGGAGATTGGAGAGGTTCATCGAATTGGTGTGCCCTAGGTTAAGAAGCCAGAGAGACTTAAAGAAACAGGACGGAGAGCAGCTGAAGAAGAATCCCCAAGTGTACCTGTCTCCCATGAGCACATGCACACACACACACACACACACACACACACAGAAACACTGAACACGCACACAAACACACATATGCACACATGCAGCCATAAGTAGAAACACTGAATCTCTCTCTTTCTCTCTCTCTCTCTCTCTCTCTCTCTCTCTCTCTCTCTCTCTCTCTCGTTTCTTCCTGGGAAAGTGTGTCTTAATGAAAGACACACGTAGTCACTGGCTACATTTTTCATGTACCCTGTAAGCAACATGTTGTTGGAGACACGTGCCACCTAGTGGCACAGGACTGGAGAAATCGATTCTTTGTCAGGACTGGCTTGGCACCTATAGGACTGGAGGCCCTGGGGCTACCTGTGCAGATTGTCCTGGGCACAGGCACTGAGGAATCAGGAGAAGAGGGAAGTGGTGGAAGGTTGGGATTGTTGAGAGACACAAGGGAAATCCCCTCACTGGACAGGGCAGAGACATGACAGGGGCAGGCAATGAGACCAGGGTGGATATTCAGGTGACCCACAGGCTGGAGACAGATGGTGACACCAAGTTCTAACACTTTGGGAACTATTTCTTTATAGCAAGCATTTACACAAAGCACTTTTATTATTGTGATCTTGATTTTTTGCAGAAGGTGAGCCTGAGGAGGCTTCCGTGTCTTGTTCTAAATCACCCAGCTACCAAAGGGTGTTATTTCAAAGCAGGGTCTCTTCCATCCTGCTGCATGTAAACGTGGTCTGTCTAGACACCGACTCTGTATCTGGCTTTGCCTACCTGTCCTTGTTGAGCTCTGGCCATCATTTGCTAACATGAAAAGGCAGATATACCCAGACTTCTGGGCTGAGTTCTGGTATGGTGAACACCTGTTCCTGTGGGGAAGGAGGGAGGATTAACTCCACAGTTCAGTCAAGCATTCAAGAAAGCAGTCATCAGCAGGAAACAGGACCTCAGGAGGCCAACTTCAAACCAAGTCCAGAAGACCCTTGGGATTTCTTGTGTCTTTGGAGAACATGCGTTTAATACGATACTTGTCAGGGGTCAGCCCTCACATGTACTTTATTAAATTACTGCCTCCAATGATTTTGATTGGTGACTGAAAATAGACTTACTGTGGTGTTGGGATTAGGTGTCCTCCCACAAACATATATATATGTGTGTATATATATATATATATATATATATATATATATATATATATAGAGAGAGAGAGAGAGACTTTTTATTGATAGCTTCCATAATTATAGATCGTAAACCATTATGATTCCCTCCCTGCCCTCCCCAATATCCCCTCCCCCTCTCAATTAGTCTCTGTTTTGTTTCAGTGTCATCATCTTTTCCTCCCATTATGTGTAGGTATTATCAAGCACATATCAAGGTCATTTTGTGTCTGGAAGTTTGCGTTGTAAGCAGTCCTCCCCTTCCTTTGACTCTTACAATCTTTCCACCACCTCTTCCACAATAGACCCTGAGCCTCAGGAAGTGTGACAGAGATGTCCCAGTGCCGAACACTCCACTGTCATTTCTTCTCAGCACTATGGTGTCTTTTGTGTTACCCCAGGGGTCACCACCATCTGTAAAAGGGAAGCTTCTCTAGCCAAAAGTGAAAATTGCATTATTATATGGGTATGCGCCTGTATTTTTTTACAAAGTGCTTATTAGGCAGTTTGGTGGGCATAATATATGCATTTAGCCAGACCAAAACTTCTGTATTTTGAATGCTAGGTCTTGCTGGAGAAGGTGTGTTGTTGGGGGCTGGTTTATGGGTGTCATAACCAGCGTCCCTTTGTCAGTGTTTGGCACACTTTCCTGCTGTGCAGTTGTGCACCTGATGTTGGCCAGGAGGTTGTGTCAAGTCTTCCCCTGCCATCATGGAGTTTCCCCTGGAGCGAGTCCAAATAAACTCTTTCCTCCCACAAGCTACTCAGGTGCTTTATTTGGCAACGAGAAGGTAACTGCAACACTTGCCTTGGAGCCTTAGGGAGCTTGAGAAACAAATCCTTTCCTAGTTTGAGAGGGTGACCTGGACTCAGGAGTTGTTTTCCCAAGGTCTTTCCTGGCCAGTCACTTGGTCTGAAAGGCCACCCCCTAGTGGACACTCACTGGACCCTTTTTCTTGGCTTCTATGGCTTAGTCTCTAGAGACCAGGAAACTATCTTCCCCAAACCTGTGATCCTGCCATTTAAACGTTCTCACATTCAGACATTAAGAGCTCCCAAGTATATTTCACTAACTCCTCCTACTTGTCTGAGAGAGATGGGTTTAATATTACACAATTGTATGGTCTTCCCAAGTTTTGCAAGAATTTACCCCAATTTAATGTCTACTATTATGACCAAAATTTACATCAAAATATATAAACCTTTGAATGTCTTAACCAGCCCAATGATTAAGAAAGTAGAAATTATATATATATATATATATATATATATATATATATATATATATATGGCCACCACTGTGTCCCTGGCAAGTAGCTCTCAAGGGCTAAGATTGTAGGTGTGCACCACTATGACCAGTATAGAATTGACAATGTCCCCAGCCCTTGGTACTGAAGAACCCAGTACCTCACACATGGTAGCCACACAGTCTATCAGTGAAGCCCAAATGAGCATGGCAGATGTAGTAAGGAGCCTTTTCCTGAAGTGAAAAACCATCCTCAGCCTCTTCCCTGACAGATGCCACCAGACAGGAGAGGTAGGAGAACTTAGCCTCAGGATTCCCAAAGGACCTTAGTCCTGGCATACTGATGTACTTGTCCAACCCAGATCAAGGGAATTGGAATCACTGTGGGTAGCAAGAGGCCAGGCATCAGCAACCTTGGATAAGAAGTTGTAGATGATAACACAGACCCAGTCCAAGCTCGTCCTATAGGTGTGGAAGCTGAGGCTCAGGAGGGAAGATTGTTTGACCAAGGCTGGTAGGGAAACTGACCAGACTTCAGTTGTGTATCTCTATGTTTTAAAAAATATTTTATTTATTCATTTGCAAGGAGAGAGAGAGAGAGAGAGAGAGAGAGGAGTATGGGTGTACCAGGGTCTCTAGCCACTGCAAACAAACTCCAGATGCATGCACTACTTTGTGCATCTGGCTTATGTGGGTACTGGGGAATTGAACCAGGATCCTTAGGCACTGGAGGCAAACATTTTAACCACTAAGCTCTGTTTGTTTGTTTCTTTGTTTGTTTTTTAAAGACAGGGTTTCATCTACTATGGGCTGGTCTCAACGTGCTCTGTAGCTGAGGCTATCCTTGACCTCCTGCCTCAGCCTTCCAAGTGTGCCACAGTGTCGTCTCAGTTTTAGGTTACTGAACTAGTTTTTCTGTGACTATTTGCTATAGTTGGTCAGACACAGAGGTGAAAGCAAAAAGATCACATCCCTCTCTGGAGCTTGTCTAGGCTCCCTGTCTGGCTTTTCTCTTCTACCTAAGATCCTCTTGCCTCCAGTGTTGTTTCACTGTCTCCCAATTGCACAAAAGCTTCCTTTGAACCTATGACCCAGGCTGTTGTATGTTCAAGCATCAAAGATTACCTCTGTGTAAAGACACCTACATAGTTCGTTTTGTCACTGAAGGCTGAGAGCTCAAAAAACCTACCCAATACCAAACTCCAATGTCAAACTCAAATGCTTGTAGATCCTGTTGTTTTAAAAAGAGCCCCAATAAGCAGATGTTTGGCCACTGAAGGTCTGCCTAATTTGCATGTCCTAAACTCTGTATAAACACTATAAAGCAGCAATCTTTGAGCCAAGGATAGGTCAAAAGTTGCTGTCCTTTGGAGTTCTCTGAAACAAAGATTCCCTGCTGTCGCCTTGGGAATTCTCATGCTGTCATCTAGGAGAGCCCACCTTCACCAGCTATAACCCCTGGGCAGATTCCTGCAATGAGGGGCCACCCCCCCCCAAACCCAATGCTATGAGAGCTACAGCCACCTGGTGGTCAAATCCTTTCCCTGCTCAGCCTTTCAATCCCTGTAAGCACTTTTTTACCTTCACCAAAACTGCCCTGGTCTTCTTCACTTGCTGGATACTCTACTCCAGATATTCCTCTTGACATATCAATGGGCCAATTCATCAGTTTTCCAGGCATTCAAGTGGGCACTTTTCACACAGAAGAAAATAGACATAAATCCCTGTATGGTTGTGCGGACATTCTGGCAGATTGGTGGTGATTCAAAGCTTTCACTTGAGAGTATTTTTTAGAACACCTGAAATTGAAGTAAAGAAGGAAGAGAGAGGTTTGGGTACAGCCAATGAGCTAGTAGGATGGGGAGAAGGAAGGACACGGCTGGGTTGACAATTGTGAAAAGTCTGCTAGGACGCATGTGCCGTGTGCAAACTGCATTTTAAAGCTATACACGTCAGACTTTAACCAACCTGGCTGCCCTGGGGGTCTGGTTAAGATGAAGAGTCTAAGCCAGGAAGTCGAGTGTGAGGCTGGGAGCCTTCAGTTTATTCCCAATTGCTGCTGATGTTGATGATTCAGAGACGATACTTGGAGCAACAAGTCTTTAAAGCAGAATGTTCTGTGCACAGATTTTCCAGGATTAATGAGAGTAAGAATACTACTACCTCTTGCCACAGACTCTGCATTAGCATCTGTGTGTGATTACATGTGTGTGAGGTGCATGTGCCCATCTCTGGGTGTGCATGTGGGGGTCAGGAGATCACCTCAGGTGTCCTTGCTCAGGTACTATCACCTTTTCTTTGAGGTGAAGTCTCTCACTGGCCTGTCACTCACCAAGTAGGCTCAACTGGCTTGTGAGAGACCCAGGGATCCACCTCTCCCCACCTCTCCAGCACTGGATTGCAAGCATGCGCCACCAAATCCAGCTTTTTATGTGTGTTCTGGTGTCTAAACTCAGGTCCTCAAGCTTTCCAGGCAAGTGCTTTACTGACTGAGCCATTCCCCCCAGCCCCCGCATTCACTTTTCCCTGCATTAGAAATGGAGAAACTGAGTCACTGAGATTTTTAACCAGCTCATCCAAACACACACAACAAGCAAGAGGATCTCAGGACATTCTTGAGTGTCTGTTTTCTCTCCTTGTCTGTTATTAACCTGTAACCTGCTGCTTGGTGGGTTTCACGTGGTATCTGAACTTTTGTGATCCTCATGCCCACATCATATTTATTAAGATCCATCCATAGGATGAAGATAGCCATGGTTTAGTCATTGCGTTTTTAGCATGGAGTGTTGAGTTGGGTGACTCGTATGTTTATTACTGAGTGATGGGCATCTGAGTTGCTTCCATTTGACGGGCTCATTGAGACAGTGAGCCTCACACCTCCCAGGTGGGGGCATTGGTTCTTACATTATCTAAGGAGAGTGAGAACCAAGGAGTCGTAAGGCTCCAACAGGGGAAGATCTAGGCCGTGGTATCTTTCCCAGCACAATATGCCTGCATTCTGGCCAAGTTATCGTCACAGCCAACAAAGTAGACATTTTCAAAGTTTTATTGTAAAATAGAGATAAAGTCATAGGAGAAGTAAGAACATTTTGATCCGGCACATACAACAAATATTCATTGATTGTCTGCTAAGGAAAGAGGCAGGTGCTTAGCCCAGCAGGGACCTGAGATGCACACCCATGACAACACCTGCTCACAGAGCTTACAGTCTGGAAGAGGAGACAGACAAAAGAACAGCCTCTTCCACACAAATCTCAGGGTCAGAAGTGCTGAAATGATCAAGGAGTGGTTTATGGATTCATCCCTCAGCACAGTAAGAAGCACTGGGGAGTCTCTCTCTCTCTCTCTCTCTCTCTCTCTCTCTCTCTCTCTCTCACACACACACACACACACACACACACACACACACAGTGTGGAGTGGGTAATTTCTGCAGGCAACGGCTGAAGAACTGGAGTGGATCAGGTGCTGGAGCCAAGCAGAAGGGCCCAGCATATTGGGAACTTTTAAAAAAGAAAGAAATTATGGGGACATCATAGCCCACTAACTTTTATATCTTACAGTAAAGAAGGGAAAAAAAGAAAAACGTCTCTCCTATTTTCCCATGCTCTCAGTCATTTCACAAATGCAAGAATTTCTAATCCCTCGTCCCTCTCAGGAAGGATCCACAAGAAGGACTCTCCTTCACACTGAATGAGTTAGCTGACTAAATAGAATCACGATCTCCTTAGAAACTTCCCCATGAACTGGAGGTGTAGGCTGATGGTAGAGCACACTAGCATGTGTGTGGTCCTGGGTTCAATCCACAGCACCAAAACGAACAAACAAGAACAAAACTCCTCCCCATGGACCAGCACAGGTTGCTGAAACAGGTTAAGGAGATACATGATGGGGGGGGGTCATAGGTGACCGGGTGGATCTATAGACAAGGGGCAGGGAGGATGAGGAAGGTAGAGGGAGCATGGGGCAGGGGGTCTGGACTTTGCCCAGAGTGCAGCCATACAGGGAAGTGTTTTGAGGAAAGGGCTATTACGATCTACTTTGCAAGATCATTCTGGAGGCAGCATGGTCAACCAAGAGTGCAGACAGGGGCTTGTCACCAGGTCTTGTGACTCCTTTCACTGTTCACCCTGGAAAACT
Source organism: Zapus hudsonius (assembly GCA_004024765.1). Taxonomy (NCBI): domain Eukaryota; kingdom Metazoa; phylum Chordata; class Mammalia; order Rodentia; family Dipodidae; genus Zapus; species Zapus hudsonius. Next base: position 16,661 of record PVHP010003800.1, read on the forward strand.
TATTCCTGAAGATTCCAGTGGTGGCCCGAGGGAGGAGGCAGTTCCTTGGAGTCATTGACAGCCTGGGAGTGGGGAGGAGAGGTCTGGGCAGGACTAGTGGTCCTCTTTGAAGTAGAATTTGGTGATCATGATGGATGCTTCAGGCGTGTTGGTAAAGCCAACAGGCTGGTCAGCCTCCATCGCTGTGCCGAGGAACCAGCCTGGGCAGGCAGCGGACTCAAAGCTGGTGGTGGGGCCCTTTTCTGAGCGGATGAAGATGAAGCGCTTATTTTGTTCTTTGTTATTGCTCAGGTCAGTGATGTTAACTTCCTGGAAATCAAAAGACGATCAGGGGATTGCTGACAGCCTAGGAAGTCCTGTGATGGTCATCTCCACACCTCCCACCATGCTGTGGCCCTCTGGTAGTGGAGAAATGATAGCTTGGTACTTGGCCAGAGATCCCAGTCTCCAGGTTTCTTATGATGGCACTGATATGAAGGGTTGTCTCATCATAATATCTTAACATTGGAAATCTGGCTATGCTAATCAGTATGGTAAATTCATAACCTCATCAGCAGAGGCCAAGGCCATGGAGGCCAGTACTCTGAAAGAGTCTGAGATTTCCAAGGAGAGGCTGGTAGAGGCTGGAAGGGGGTCTCAAGGCACACAGGGCACATTACATGCAATGTTCTGGCCATTCCTGTTCCATACAGAATAGATAGTCATCCTCCAAAATAGATGTCCCCGTCTAATGGTTGGGAAAGTGTCAAAACCAAGGTTATGGCTACTCACATGGGTTAAGACCTTGTCTAGAAAGACAGTGAGACAAAGCCACCTTTCCCATGGGCTGACCAGCCTATTGCTACTGGATGGGACTGACAAGGGTCTGGATGTGATTCCAACTAGAAAGTAGTTAAGGACTGGAAGGTTCTGAGAGTTTGCTTTGCTGGAAGAGGCTTGGAAGCCCCAGAGCAATTCTGTGGCCCATGATGGTCCCCGTCCTGTAATAAAGTGTAATAGTGGTGATCCTCCATGACCAGTGCAAACCTAGGCTCAGATCTTTGTGAAACAATCTCTTAGATTGAGCTCAGACTGAACCTTGTGACTGACTTTTGCCCATAGGATCATGCAGATGTAAACTTAAGAAGCACTTTCAGGTTGGAGAGATGGCTTAGCAGTTAAAGCGTTTGCCTTCGAAACAGAAAGACCCTAGTTCTATTCCCCAGTGCCCATGTAAAGCCAGATGCATAAGGTGACACGTGTATCTGGAGTTCATTTGCAGTGGCTGGAGATCCTGGCATACCCATTCTCTCTCTCAAATAAACAAATAAAATATTTTTTTAAAATACTTTTTTAAAAAAGCACTTTCATATGGAGGCTTGTCTTCCTGGAATAATCTCTCATGAAAGATGGCCACCATGTTGAAGAGAAGCCCAGGACAATTAACAAATTAGCTGAGAGACTGTATAAAGAAGAGCTAAAGGACGAGAGTCCACTTTGGTTACCAAGAAACAGCCAAGCTTACTGTGGAAACTGCAGAAAGAGTGAGCATCTATGTGAAACAAGATGGCCCCTCTGATGTCCACAGACTTGTGGGAACAGTGCTGAAGAGGCTGGGATTTAGTGTCTTGATTCCTGAATCTGAACCTTACCTCCAACTGGAGCCTGATATCATCACCAGACTTGACACAGGCCAGGCACAGCTTCCCCCCGTGGATCCCCAAGAACAAAGTGTGAGGGTCGACGGACACCACGTCCATCTTTTCTGGAGAAGAGCAGAAGGAAAGGTCAGGGCAAAAGAAGAGTAGGTACCCGTGAAGAAAAGACCGTGGGTATGTTTTCTTTTGGTCTCTTCCTGCAACTAAAATCCCAAGGGTTGATATCAGGGGTATCGAAGCTCCATCCTCCTGGTCTATGTGCAAACAGAAGATTCAGCCAACCTTACTCCCTTGTTAGCATCTCTGAGGAAGAGAGAGCAAGGGCCTCAGGAGATATAGGGAGATGGAGGTAATGCCCTTCTAGAACCCCAAACAGAGAAGTAGAAACTCTGAATGCCCATTCTAAAAGAAACTCACATTCCTCCAACCAGCTAGTTATGCTCATCTCACTAAATGGAAACTGAGAGATCTGTTTGTGAAGCTCACTCAAGTTCATCGAGCTTGTCTGGAGTGCAGACTAGTGCATGGTAAATGTGGTTTCTACTACAAAAAGATAGCCAGGTGTATGGTATAGTAGTGGGTGTGTCTAGGGTTTGAATGACACAGGGGCTTACTGTATACAGAAGGAAGGAAGGGTCAGGCTTGCTGGCTGGCCCCTTCTATCTTAGCTGTGTCTCAGGGGACACTGTGTCTGTAGGTGTCTTGACTGACATTCCTCTACCTCTCACCATCCCCTTGTGGCTGCCCCTATATGTACCCTGGAGACAAAGTGGTCATTACTCCAACTTAAAACTCAATATGGATTAGAGCCGAAGGGGCGGATCACAATGTTGTGGACTCCAGGAACAAATTATGTGACCCTGTGCCCATTGACATTGACTTTCTCAGCACCCACTCACCTTCTAATTTAGTATTTGGTCCTTGCAAGTACCCAGCAATGAGTTGATTGTTCCTCATGTAGAAGGTCTTCTGGTGAACATCCCAGATTCTGAAATGCAAAAGGGACCCAACTGTAGCAGACAGCGCTATATGCTCTGTGCCTGCCCAAGTCCCCCAGAGCCCTCCTCGTCTTCATCCAGCTCTGAAAGGCTGGTATTTAGTATACAGAGAGCCCAGACAAGAAGACTGAGGGGAAGACTAGTCAAGAGTAGACAGTTTCCTTGCCTCCCTCCTCATCTCTCATCTTAGACTCCCAGCATGGGAAGATCATACTGTAATAGCATCACCATCCAGCAGAAACACACAAATATACACACGTCTGCTTTTGTGATTTGCTTCAGCCCCAAGAATCTCCAACTGAAGGGATTCAACACCCAGGGGCATCTTCTCATTCTGCTAAGAGGAGACACCAGGAAATCCTCACCAAGCGGACAGTTCCCAAGCCTGTACGATGGACTTCCCCCAGGCTGCATGTGCACACTCACGTACTCACCAAATCCCAGCCTGCAACCTTGTGTTAGAATTAGACAGAGCTAAGACGGAAGTGATCCACCACAGACCAGGAAGGATCAAGGGCAGAGGGCATGCATTGGTAGCATTTTCATCCGATAACAGCCTGCCACTTTTACTATAGGGTTGATGACCTTTCCCAAATCCCTGACCCAATTTCAAAAATCAGTCATTCTCAGGTGCTTCACAGAACACTGTGAAGAGCATCCTTCATGTAGTTAGCCTTTATACATTGTAGATGGGGAAACTGAGACCCTAGGAGAGTAAGATCCTCCAGCAGGTCAACATAATCAGGGCTCGTGGGCTTTTGGTCTGATTCTTTGGGCTGTATCCTGCCACGGTACCCCTTCTGCCAGGCCCACAGGCCAGCTTAATGCCTGGATTCTTGTCTACCACTTGCTAAGCTCCAGAGTGTCTGGAAAGTGAGCCCCACCAGTCACTATGTGTTGCATATGAGGAGTATTTTGAAATCCAAGCCCTGAAGACAGTGAAAGGCCAGGCTATGGTTAGATCACTGACTTCCTTTTATATCCCAGTCCAAGATGTGGAACCCTGCAGAGTCTGTAGCCCTGGATGGCTGGTGTGGCTCTACTCCCTGGCCGGTTGTCCACCCTCATGTCCTGAGACAGCTTACCTGAAGGCTTGCATTGTGTAAGGTCTTCTCCCAGAAGGGCGGCAGGCTGCCTCTGAGTGGAAGAGAAGGAAAATGAGGAAGGAGATTAGGTGACTGTAGAGGCCCAGGGAGGTTTCCATCCTGAGGCCGCAGCAAGGCAGTGGAGATTGTCATTTCGGTCCCAGAGTTGTTGCTTATAAAGAAAGTAGTCATTTACCCAAGGCAGCTAGTGTCACCCTGTCCTACTCTGTCAAGCGGAAATACCCTCATGTTTCCAAAAAGAGAAACGATTGCTGTTGTCACTTTCAGCCCTGCTGAGTGTTGCAATGGTATGTTGTAACTGGTCTCCGCCCCCTTTTCCCCTGTGCAATTTCCCCAAAGTTGACATTTCTATTTTCCCTTCATGGTGTTCCTGGGAAGGATAGCAGAATGAAAACTGAACCCTCTCATTTGCCTGACAGGTACTCTGAGGTTTGTTGATTTTATTTAGAAGGAAAAAAAAAAAAAGAAACAGATCAGAGCGGAAACGAATCCCTTTCATCATGGAGCCAATGGATAGGGCTCCCAGAACAAGGGATCACGTCACTTTGTGTTCCTTGGCTAAGGGAGAATCTGCTGGACTCTAGACAAGACGGCCAAACATTCTGTCCAGGACAAGATAGTAAATATTTGGGGCATGGTGAGCCATCCAGGCTCTGACAAAAGTACTTGGCTCAGCCATCAGGGTGCAAAAGCAGCCTTCGAAGATCTGTAAGAGACCCCACCACAACTTTATTTATGAGCCATGAGACAAGCCAAATTTTCCCCAGAGGTTTGCTGACCCCTGCTCTGGAGAAAGCGAGTCCCTTCCAGGAGGTGCCTGTGTCTTCCCTTATCCTGTATCTTTCAGAGGTGTCTTGAAAATCAACTTTCCCAACTCATGGATCTGGAAAAGTGGAGAGAACTCAGCCCTCAGACAAAAACAAAGCCAGACTCCTCTTCTGCCACCTGTCATTGCCATCCGTGTGACCTTGAACAAATCACTTTATTTGCCGAAGTCTCTGCATCTTAGTTCTCAGAATGAGGATGGCCATGCCTTCCTTACAGGTTGGAGAAAGGAAGGAAGAAAGAAGGAAGGAAGGAAAGGAGGGAGGGAGGAAGTTAGCTCCTAGCCCAAAATAGACATTAATAAAAATTAACTTCCTGGGCTGAAGAGATGGCTCAGTGGTTAAGTTATCTGCCTGCCATGCAGAAGGACCAGAGTTCAATTCCCCAGTGGCCATATAAAGCCAGATGCACAAGAGGGCGCATGTGTCTGGAGTTCACTTGCAGTGGCTGGAGGCCCTAGTGCACCCATTCTCTCTCTCTCTCTCTCTCTCTCTCTCTCTCTCTCTCTCTCTCTCTCTCTCTCTCTTTCTCTCTCTCCCTATCTCAAATAAATAAATAAATAAATAAATAAATAAATAAATAAATAAATAAAATTAACTTCCTTTCATCCAATATTCTAGAGGGGAAAAGTTAAGCATGTTCCAATTTCATGATTGTAAAAACGCTGAAGAGAATTTCTGCCCAATTTACCTGGTGAGGAATGTTTCACAGAAACATAGGTACATAGTTCTTCGATCTGGAGGCTGAAGCTTAGCTGTCATTTTATTCCTTCCAATCATTATTTTAAAGAGACCCAGAAAACCCCAGTGAGGAGAGGGGACCACCTGCCTATGTTCGCAGCTCTCATTAATGGTAAACCTCGTAGGACTACTACAGTGGATCTTGATACACTGAACTATTTTCAATCAAACAAATCAGGATGTGTGTAAATCAGCGTTAAATCCTTCGATAAAGAAACTTATCACAAGTCTTGAAAGAGAGCTTCTTTTCGGGTGAATGGAACATTTTTGCTAATACCACCCAGGGTAATTGTTTTGAGAGGTAAATTATGCCTGAATTGTCCTCCCAGGTTTCATGGCTTTAGGTGACTCATTCATGCTCTTTGAATCATTGTAGAGAAATAACATCTACCTTTGCGGCAAGGGAGTGTTGTTTGTTCATTTCTTTGTTCTGAATTGTTTTCATGACATATGACGCTGGCATAGAAGGTGATGTGGATGAACCTGCCTGGTTATTTGCTACTTCCAGAAACTGTTGGAAGGTGTAGATTAAGGTTTAAAGTTTCTGGAAGGTTTATTAGTCATGAGGTTCATAATGCTTGTCATCACACTGGCTGGAAGGGGAAGTAGCCAGCACCCAGGGCCACAGGTTCTCTCTTTATTGTTCTTATGCTACTTGGGAAGCTGACCTGAGCTCTTAAATCAGAACTTTCTCCCTGGAGAGTGGACGAAGCCACTGCTGTTAACTAAGAAAACATACTGTGCCCATCAACTTGTCTTCTACATATTTATGTTATCACCACAGACTGGTGCTGATCACACCGTAGTCAGAGAGATTTCTTTTTGCAGATAATGGTGACTGTTGGTGAGATTGGAAACTTGCCAAAGTGTTGAGAATAAGTGAAGGTAGAGAGCTCAGCTCAGAGGTATCTACAATGTACCCTCCTAGGCCCAGGGAACATTCCAGAAGTGCCGGCAGCAAGAATGTAAGAAGCACAGGACTGGAAGGAGCACTTCAGGGCACTATCTTCCAGACACAAAGTGACCATTACGTTATGTTCTCACCTACCTTCGCAACACCTCCACGAGAATGAGCTTGTCAACATTTGGACATGGGTGATGGAAAGAGTGATAAAAACGGTTATCAGAAAGACTTATTCAACAGGATCTGTCTGGTTGGGAAGGAGAAGTTCAGCGAAGGAAGATGGGGGAGGTGGGGGACAAAAGGAACTCTTGTGAGAGGATTATGATAGAATTACATTGTTTTTTTTTAATATATATTTATTGTCCATAATGAGTTACATTATTTAGTGGGCAAACCATGCGTTGTTATCCCGAATTCCCCAATTCCCCCCCTCCCCATCCCTGATCAGTTGTATATCCTCCTCTGTGGGCTCTCTGTATTAGTCCTTGTGGCAAGGGATCCTGTCAATCTTAGTACTCATCCCGGTCTTCCTGGCCCAAGTGTGTTGAATTACATTGTTTTAATTGTCAATAAAAATCTCCTTAAAGCCGGGCGTGGCGGTGCAGGCCTTTAATCCCAGCACTCGGGAGGCAGAGGTAGGAGGATCGCTGTGAGTTCAAGGCCACCCTGAGACTACATAGTGAATTCCAGGTCAGCCTGGGCTAGAGCGAGACCCTACCTTGAAAAACAAAACAAAACAAAACAAAATCTCCTTAAAGATTGAGGAAGAGAAGTGAAATGTCACCGTGGATGGAGGAACTCCACACTGGCCTCTACTCTCAGAGAGCAGCCCAAGTAAAAGCCTCAACCACACAGGGGTCAATGTCTCTCTGGCTGATCCAAACGCAAAGAGAAAGAGAGGTGATTTCGGAAGCCTGGAGCTCCCAGACTTTTTGGATCCGTGCTCTCTTCCTATGACTCTTTGCCATAGCTCTCTAATTTGTCACTTCTGGGTATGCAGGGAGGGAATCCCTCTACTGGCCTGGATCTTACTCCTCCCACCATTTCTGAGCTGAGACACTGTGACAGCTATCGTTATTCATTTGATGATGCTCATAAAAGAAACCACATCGTGGGTTGCTCTAAGGATTAAGTAAAATGCTGCATGCATATGATATTCTTAGTGCTGATGCTGGCACGTGGGAATTATTCAAACAGTAGCGATTGCACATGTTTCTTTAGCCCAATACAATGGGAGAGATGAGTCAGAGACCCTAACTTCTGCATGTTGGGCCCCAAACTCCCAGCCTCCCTGCTCTGCACAGGAAAACACCTTCCTCTCCATGTGTACTGATCCACCAGGTTTTCCTGTGCTGGCCTCAAGCCACTGTGACCAAAGGAGTAGGGAAAGAAGAGGAAGGGGAAGTCGTGTTCCTTTCCACACAATTTTGGCCACAATCCTACTCTTAGTTCTGTCTTACGGCCTGAAAACTGTTGGTGTCCCTGGGATACCACGGACATCTCTGGCTAACTTTATTCTCAGTTCTGGGTACACAGCCCCTAACCGTGCTTCTCAATGACCACAGCATGCAGTGGACTCTGGCTTCTCCAACAGTGCTTGATTGACTTCCCTCTGAGCTGCAATGGCCTTCTAGAGCCTTCTACATCCTAAGTCCCGTACTGCTAGACATCGGTGTCAACAGCAGCTATCCAGACCTGCTTTAAAAGGCTTGAGGCAGCTAGAAAAGCCAAGCTTTCCACATCTTAGGAGTATAGTAGATAGCAGTAGGCAGTTGTAAGTATAGAGTAGGTTATAAAGAAAAGTGTTACTGCGCATGGACCATGGGTTCTGTTAAGGCTCCTTTACAGCTAAAGTGGGGAATCCCCCTTTAGAAATGCCTTCTGTTGGTACCTATGAAGCGTTAAGGCATCACTGGCCACAGTCCAATAGCTGTTAACTATTTCTCAATCTTAGTTAATTACATCTTTCAGTTCTAGAATTTGGTTCCCTTTTAAAACATAGTTTATAGTTTCCTGTCAAAAAGTTCAATCTTGTCTATATCTTTGGGCATATTTATACCTAAGTCTTTGAAAGGCTGCCCTGATCACTCCGTTATTTGAATTCCTGCTGGGTCTCTGATCTTGATTCTCAAATTGATTGGCTCAGGAATCACTATGGAAACAAACCTATGCGTATGTCTGGGAGGGAGTTTTCTCTATTAGATGAATTGAGGTGGGAAGATCGACCCTAAAGGCGGGTGGTACTGTTTCATGAGTGGGGGACAGAGGCCCTGGACTGAATAAAGAGGAGAAAGGTAGCTGTTTAGAAGCATTCATTGCTCTCTGCTTCCTGGCTGTAGACACAATGTGACCAGCTGCCCCACACTCCTTCTACCAAGTCTTCCCCACCATCTGAGTTTTTGTTGAGATGTTTTGTCACAGCAATGAGAAAAATAACTAATACAGTTTCCTTCTACTTTCTGATTTTTGTTAATGCACAGGTTGTCTCACACATGTGATGGTTTGGATAAATGCCTCCCACAAAATCCATGAGGTATAGAGGTTTGGCCCCCAGGGTGATGTTATTGGGAGATGGTAGATTGGAGGTCATTTGGAGGCATGCTAATGAAGGTAAATTTGCTTTAGAATCCCTGTTTCTTACTCTTTACTTCCTGATGATAAGATGGACACTCCCCTCATTACTTGGTAGCCCCACCAGAGACCCAAAGAAAGGAATCTATCCAGACTGGACCATCCCAAACCATGAGCCAACAAAATCCCTTCTCTCTATAAGTAAATTACCATAAGTATTTTATGATGTGAAGGCAATGCCCAGTTACTTTTCATTTATTCCTGGACAGAGTCTGTTGGAAAAGCTGGAGAGATTATTCAAGTGTAGGTGTGGTTTTCATCCTGAGATAAATCACTTTTGATCCTTCTAGGCAATTGGGCCAGGAGTGCTGCAGCCTGTTACCTTTACCCAAACAGGACAGATGAGTTATAGATGGACTTGTGTTTGTTAAATGGCTGGTATAGTTCTGATCCATTTCCAACCTTCCAGGAACCCAACCCAAACTTGTGGAATTTACCAGAACCCTTCCTCCAAGTAGAACATAAAATACAAGTTTTAGTCGGTTTGTCCTCATCCCCAGCCAACACCCCTGAATCTTCAAAAGCTCAGCGAGAAGGTTGCTGGCCATTTAACTTAGGGCCTCACTCATAGTATAAACATGCTCTACCACTCAGCTTCATTCCCAATGCAGCTTTAGACTTCTGAAGCCCATAGCTGTTCCCAGGGGTGAAAGGCCCCAGTGCTGGGCTCCTGTAGTTCCTTATTAGCCCTTGACGTTTCCCAATGCCTTCAAACAGATCTTTTAGAAATATCTGGGCTTTCCAGTTCTTCACAACGGGAGGGTTGGTTCTAAAACCCTAGGCTATGGGTAGAACCTCCTGTCACCTAGTTTTAAGAAGTCTTATTACTCAGGATGATTAGAGTTTGCCTGTGTGAGGCTAAAGCAGAAGAAGTGATTGAAAAGCTGGTTTGGATCTGAGGAGATAACTCAGTGGGTGAAATGTCTGCTTCACAAGCATGAGGACCTGAGCTTGATCCCCAGAATCCATGTAAAAAATGTTAGACATGCCAGCAGGCCAATGAGAAATCCAGTTTCAGACCTGAGAGGGTAACTCTTGGGATTGTCCTCTGGCCTCCACATGCATGTGTGCCCACACACGTATGAACATACATACACACATTCACACACATCCACACACAAAAATACAAGAAATGTTTCCTGGAATCCAGCAGGGGAAAGGCCATTGATACCACCCCTAAGAGCTGAAATTTACCTTAAAGAAAATTACATTTGAAGGTAATGCCTCATTTGTTTTATGCAGATCATCCTGACAGCAAAGGATGGACGGATCAGACTTGAAGGAGGATGATTGAGCCTAAAGGATGCTAAATATTTAACACCTGGATCTCCCTCTCTCAAAAAAAATATTGATTTATAGCATTGCCACTTTCCATGGTGTAAATATGCTCATCAAAGACGATTACAAGCTACCAGCATGATGTCACCAAGTGGGGAGTTTAGCATCACCGCCCCCCCCCCCCGACAGGGAGCATTGCTTCCTTTCATTCTTTGAAGAAAGAAAGCATGCTGTGTGTTCCAATGCCATCCTCCTTCTTTAGGCCCAAGCGGTTTACCCCACAGGTCCTGTCCCCCTTGCAACCCAGTAAGGATTACCAGAAAACCTTAATGAATCTGGGTGCAAGAATTATCCATTCCACCACCTGCAGCTGAATTTGTACCACCCAGGCCCAGTTTACCAGATGTAAACATCTGGCTTCGGGTGGAAAGCAGAACATCCCAAGCTCCAGTGACTTCATCCAGTAGCCTTTGGCCCGAGCATTACAGCACATGTCAGGCAGTACAAGCAACATTGTCCAAACTTTGTTAATTTTTACTAAGATAATGGTCAAAGATTCCAGTTGTTCTTCCAAGTAGGTAATGTACAAACATAAAGGAAAAAAAAAAAACACAGACAGACAAACAAAAAACCGGAAACTCCCACAATGTAACCTGATGGTTGTTTCCCCATCTGCACCTCCTCAGCCCCGTGAGGCAATCTATTCTTCTCAGTGACATCAAGCAGCTTATTGGAAGCTCTCTAGGGCAGCAGGTCAGGCGTGGGGACAGCTGTTGTCCTGGGCATCTCTACTCGGCTACAACTTTCTGGCTTACTGACGTCAGAAGGTCCACATCTATTCTTCAATACCCTTTTGGGAAATTGGGCATGAACCAATCATTATTGATCACTGCTTTTGAAAAGGTCACTCTCCTCCCAGATCAAAATAGGAAACTTCCTCTGAGGGCTTTCTGAGGTCCAGAGTATTGCAAGATGGCCTGTGCTCTTAGTTTGTGAGTTCAATGTGGATCTTCACTGAACATTGAAGTTCAATTTAATTTCCATAGGTCCGTATTTCCTCTTTCCTTCTTACTTTGATGATTAACTTTATAAGACAGCTTCACATAAAAGAAGGAAAGATGGAAAAGAACTCTGGAGGTGGGATACCTGTGTTCTTTCCCCTGCTGTGTTGTACTCTACCACTGAAATACATCATACCCTGTGCATCTCATAGATCTAGTCCTCGTATCAACCGTGCAAGTGCAAGATGGGCCCAATGCATCCGCTTTCATGATGGAAATGCATTTATAGAATCTTGTAAAAAATAACTCAAAGGCTGGAGAGATTGCTCAGCAGTTAGGGCGCTTGCCTGCAAAGTCTAATGCCCTGGGTTTGATTCCCCAGTACCCACATGAAGACAGATGCACTAAGTGGCACATGCATCCGGAGTTCGTTTGCAGTGGCTGGAGGCCTTGGCATGGCCATGTTCTCTCTCTCTCTCTCTCTCTCTCTCTCTCTCTCTCTCTCTCTCTCTTTCTCTCTCTCTCTCCCGCATATGCTTGCAAATAAATAAATAAAATATAAAAATATAACTAAAGTCTCAGAAAGATTATATCACTTCCCACAGAGCCCTGGCAGAGGAGGCTGGTATTCCCACCCTCTCCCCGCTTCACTGAAGGGCACTTAATTTACTCCTATGAAGTTCCTTTTGGTTTGAACTCACCCCATATAGCAACAATTTAGTTAAGAATTTCTTAAAGATTTGAGAAGGTTTAGGTAGTAAAGAATGCTTCTAAAACCTTATACAAGTTACAAGGAAAGCTGTTTAACTTGGTTATGGGCAAGCACGACCAATTGGCTAGGTTGGCCCAAGGCACTTTTAACTCCATTACCAAAAATTCAGCAAACTTCTCAGTCCTAGACAATTGATTACTCTAAATTATAAACCTTTAAAAGGAAATAGAGTCTCGTGTGACTAGTGCCATAAAGCGGACAAAATTGACTGTTAGAGGATTGGACCATGTACATTGATTTAGTTTTTTATTGGCAGAGATCCAATCTATTTTGTTTATTGATAAATAGATTGTCATGGTTTGATCCAGGTGTCTCCCACAAACAAATGAATGTGCTCTGATAGATCGATCCTCAGCTGATGGCAGTTTGGGTTTTACAAACTCCATGAAGCTGTGTTGTTGGGGGCGGGCTTGTGGGGGTTATAAGCCAGCTTCCCCTTGCCAGTATTTGGCACACCTTCCTGCCGCTGTTTGCAGTGCTGTGGTGGAGGTGATGTCCACCCTCTGCTCATGCCATCGTTTTCCCTGCCAGGATGGAGTCTCCCCTCGAGTCCATAAGCCAAATAAACCCATTCCTCAACAAGCCGCCTTTGCTTGGGTTCTTTCTGCACAGCAACTAGAAAGCTGACCTCAACATAGATAATAGATGGATAGAAAGAATAAAAGAGTGCCCCAAAAGACTACTCACAATAATGAGTCTCCCACTCAGGAACAGACTATAGTAGATATAGTGCTTAATAATTTCCATTAGTGACTCCATCTGATCAAGTTAATTTAAGTATTCACCTTTAATGCCTTCCAGCTACATAATCATGACAGTGTCCATATCCAGTCCCCTAAAACTATCCTCAAACTTGGGTCCTAAAAAGAATTTACCCTTATCATCATTGCTTCCTCTTTCTCTTCTTCCTCCCTTCTTCACACTCATTATCTGTAAGGTAAGTGATGGGACCTCATTAAGGAGAAAGGAAGTAGCGGGCTGGAGAGGCAAATGACACATCCTTGCTCCTGTCCTCACTCTCCCATGAAACCATACTTCTGAGTCCTTTCTTCTTGAAGCCATGTTCTCTGCTCGGCTACAGTTGCACTTTCTATAGCCTTGACTTTAGACAGAGAATGCGGTTCCTCCTTCCAGGGAGCACAGTGTCTTCACTGGGTTTGCTTGTACTGACCTCCTGAATTCAACCCAATTCATGCAAGCCAACATGTAAGCACCTACGTGTCAATATCTTGACAATATCATGTTAATACAGTCCACTATCTTGGACTGACCATTTTGTAGGCGTCATGATGGTTTCACATGTCACTACTGTCTGGTTCTGAAAGTGACCTCAGCATTCCACTTCATTCCTTTGAAAAATGAATAAGACCACAGGCTGATACTACAATACCTTCCCTAGATCAGGGAGGGAAGGGTCTGCTCTCTATCCACAGAACAAAGCATTTCTGCTCTGTGATCTCACCCAAACTCTGGCTCTGGAGCACAGGATAATATCATTCATAGTCATTCAATTCTATTTTCTTCCCAAGTTCTGGCTGCCTGGCTTTGGGAAAATTACTAATCTTTTTCTATTTTGTCTTCTGAAAGCATAAAAACCATGCTCCTTCTTGGGTATTGTGAAGGTTAACTGTGATGGAACAGAGCTCAGCAGAACACACCGCTTGTAGTAAATGCCATGGAAATATTGGCCCGAACATCCCAGGAGCTTACCCGCATCTTCCTGACACCAAGTGTAGAGAGACCCAGAAGGGATTAGTGAACTGCTCAACAGGAGCCAAACTCCAATGAGAAAACGGGTCTATAGACCAATAATCTTAGATCTTTACCTCTACCCTAAACACAGCCTAACAAGAGATCACAGACCAGTAAGTAGCTCAGGCACTGAATATTTGGTTTGTTTTCTTTATTGTTACATTGACTCAGTGAACCACACATAATATTTGACTTTTTGTAAAAAAAAATGAGAAGTTTCGAACACCTGGACCTACATTCTTGCATGACAACCATCTGCTCAAACTGAATAATGTCAGCCATTTAATTCTCTGCATTCCCATGATTCCCTCTCACCCCTCCACCTTGTGGATGAGAGCTATATTCTATTAATATTTCCCATTAAACACATACTCTTCTTTCCCTCATTTTCCTGAGATAATTTCACTAATATCCCTTTTTCTATCATCGGTGTAGAATGGCCAACACACCCCAAGGACTCCAGTGACTTCTCAGAATGGTTCCCCCCCTCCCATCTGCTTCACCATAACTCTGATGGCTCAAGCCTCCCAGACAGCCCAAGGACTCCATACACTTGACCTCAGAGTCTGAAAGCATTGGCTAAAAACCTAGGGTAGACATTTCCTCTCTCATTTTTCAGATGAACAAACCGGACTGTAAGGAGCTTACCTGAAGCCATGGAAGGGCCTGGTGGGATCCAAGGTCTGCTGAAGTCTTCCGGCCTCCTGCTCCAGAGCGAGAGGCTCCAAAATAAAGCAGTACTCAGGAAGCACCTATGCCAAGGACTCTCCCAGGGTGGAGCTGTCCCTCCTTCCTGGCTACCTAAGTAGAGTGAGGGGGAGCCAGCTCCTCCCATACACCCACACAGAGCCTGTCAGCCCAGTAGGTGGATCTGCTGATGACTGGTGCCAAGCCAGGCTCAGCTTCTAGAAAGGTGACTCAGGCTAGCGGAAGCCAAACTGGTTTTTATCTGCGTAAAACTAGAGGTCACATGTGGGAAATGAGATGAATTTATGGGGCTGGGCCATTGTGTCTACCCCAAACTCAACTCTGACGAGTCCATGCACGCATATATGAATTCATCTAAAATTATGTCTTTTTAATCCTGTGTGTATGACATTTAACAGGTAGTGGGAACAATTAAGACAAGGTTACTAGTATTCTAAAGGAGGAAAGTAGAAAAGAGACCAGTAAAATAAAATAACTTCATTTTTGCATGTGTCTGTGTACAAGGTATGTGTATGTGTGTGCATGTGTGGACATGTACATGTGTGGAGGTCAGAGGTCAACAATGAGGGTTGTCCTCAGTTGCTCTCCATCTTATCCTTTGAGATAGAGACTCTCACTTAACTTAGAATTTACCAATTCAGCTAGTCAGTGAGCCCCAGGGATCCCCTATTTTTCTCTGGGGATTACAGGTACATATACCAGCACTTTAGATGAATGCTAGGGATCTGAACGCAGGTCTTCATGCTTGCATGGCAAGCACTTTATCCACTGATTATCCCCAGCTCAAATAAACTAACTATGGGGTAAGTAGAAATCAAAAGCATCATATGTGTAGGAAGGACTCAGAGATGGCTATTTTAGACCAAATGGCCAGGAAAGCCCTCTCTGAGAAACTGACATTTGAAGTAGGGAAGGTGAAGAATATAAGTAATCCGAATTGTGTATATTTGTTAACCTACACTGATCTCACTCTCCGATGGAGATTGTGTTTGTATTTTTCAGGATGCAGCAAGAGAGCTGAGGCCCATCTAACCCTACCAACTGACTGTAGGCCAATAGCTGAGATTCTGGCAAAAGAGGAGCCACCACAGTTATACCGTGGAGGATCCATATGGAACCCCACAGAGAATGTCGGGATGAACAAGGGACCCACAGCCACAGCCATTAAATCAACACAGGATAAGCCAGTGAGACAGAAACCAATGATTTTCGATGCAAAGACCCCTAAGCTCACAACCTTAAAGCAGCCTTAATACTCACCCACCACAACTCAGGGAACTGAGCGAAAGAGGGGGCGGAAAGATTGTGAGAGTCATGGTGGGAAGATTATCCAGAGGCATGGCCAGGAGAACCTGGCTGAATACTAGGCTATCCATGGTCCCCTGTCACAAGGACTGAGGTTATCCAGCGGAGTGGGAGGGGAGGGCAGCGGGGAATTAGGGATAACAACTCATTGTTTGCCCACTAAATATTGTAACTCATTATGGACAATAAAAAAAGAGAAAAATAAGAAAAAAAAGGATATTTTAGGTGGAGGGAAGCAGAGGTCCTGGGCTGGAATCTCCATGGTTTGAGCAGCATGCAGAAGCCAGTCATGTGGTTATGGGTTATGGAGCAGTGAAACACTGGCTCCCTCTTTCTCTTATGTTGAGGCTCTGGGCCATTGTCACCATCACCATACTGTCCAGAGGGCTTGATATACTCTCCCAACTTTCTCTGGAAGCTCCTGATGTCCTGAGACCTGTTCATCTATTGTCAGTTAGAACTAACCTGCTGTGGTTTTCTATTCCTGTGTCCTGCCATCAGGGAACAGACAACTTGTGTGTGCCTACATCTGTAGGGTTGATGGGTGGGAACAATGGTAAGAACTCCCTGGGTCTGGTCCCTAGAAATGCAGATGACCATGTGAGTCTGCTCATGTCATTCCGTCCTCCAAGCTTACTTTGATAGTAGCAAAATGAGTCTGGCATTCCCTTCCCTACCTCAGACTTGGGGCTGGCTGGAAGGATAAACAGAATGCAGACTATAAATTGTTTTATAAATTACACACATTTAAATTGGGCTTTGCTCCAGAGAGGGCAAAGGGCAGGTCAGTCTAATTTTGCCTCCAATTTTGTCACTTGCAAGTCTGTCCTTTTTGATGTGCCAGAATGGCTTATCTCCACATGAGGAAGTCTCATAATTCATAAACTTCTTACCAAGAACCTGCTGGGAGGACTTCACTTTTCTTTTCTGGCCTAGACGCATTGCCAGGGCCACTTCATTGGGCCCAAAGACTCTGAGATGGAGCTGAGGGGTACAAGAAGCCAGAGATGGGAAGGGCACAAGGTTCCCTCCCTAGTGTTCCTGACCACAGGGACTTCCCATAGCTCCCTCACTTCCTGCTGTCTTCAGCCTAGGCTCACCGAGCTCGAAGATCCAGGCTTCTAAGCCTTGACTAGGAAGTTCTGAAGCAGATTTTGTAGAGAAATGCTTGTTGACTAAGGAATCAGGAACTAAATTTGCAAACCTGGAAACTTTGTGAATGCCAACTTTGCAAACCTGGAAAGTTGGGTTACGGGGGCAGCCTGGGAAGCTGCTGGCCAAACCTGTCTTGTCACTGTGCTGTTCATATTAGTTATGACAAGAGGTCATGTGTTTAGGCTGTCTCTAGTGCTCAGAGGTTCAATTCTCAGCCTCGTGGAGTACAGCTCTGTACTCTGAATACCTGTAAAATGAGCATCAGACTGTTGTCACATCACGTGTAAAATGCTTAGAATACAGTCCAATCAAACACCTGTGACTGTGGATATCGACTCTGTATCTTGATTCAATCAAGTGTGGATAATAGGTTTTTTTCAAAAAATGCCAATGTACTCAGCATGTATAGAATAATAATTATTAACATAGCATTAACATTATATTAGGCATTACTAGTCATCTAGAGATGCCTTAAAGGAGGAAGGAGATTATGCATAGATTTTATGGAACTACTTTGTTATTTTACCTAGCAGACTTGAGTATTCATGGATTCTGATATCTTTCAGGGTTCTGGAAGAATCTTCTGGATGGATGATACTATATTAACTCAAATTAATTTAGCACAGTTTTGAGCAAAGGAACCTAACCTAACCAATAGCTGAAACCTCTTATATGCTGTGGTCAGTCAGGAGAGACTATTTTAGGCTGCTAGTTAGAGTGAGAAGTCTACAATTTGATCAGGACACAATACTGGAGGCTTCTGGTTATACCAGAATGCACCTTCACACTGGGTATATTCAAGGGGGCATGAGGGACCATGAAAGGCATTCCTAGCATTCCGTTTTCAGGTGCACCCCAGAACTTTTCTCTAGGCCTGCTACTACTCTTTTAAGTGATGCAAAACTCTGAGGAGACCAGTGGTCTGGTCTAGGGTCCTCAGAGCAGCTGAGAAGCTTGCATCCCAATGTCCCCACTGAGTAAACTGGGCAAGAGTGAGAACTGGCACTTGGCAACCTGAGGATTCTAGATGTCTGGTTGCCCTTAGCCTTGAGGAAGGAACTTCTATAAAGCATGAAGGATCTCCAACCCAAACGATATTGGTTGGCCTTTTGCACCAACCTCCTGCATGGAGAAGAGGAGGAAGGATAGGCAGAATAAAGGGTAGAGGCAAAGCAAGCACCAGGAAAAATGAGTGAATTAAAGAGGTTTAGTGAATAGAATCCCTCTCTTGGCTTGAAATAATCCCAGGTGAGGTCAAGAAGAAAGAGACTGTGAAGCTAATGAGAGCTCAGTCAGTCCTTTCATTTCAGCAAGAGGAGCCCAGGAGACCCTGCTCCCTGCTTTAGGCACCTGGTTTGTGCTAAGCAGTGAATGTGAGGTTTGGAAAGGTGGGGTCCATTTCACAGTTCTGACGACTGCACCTTGGAATTGCTTCCCAAGGTTAGAGATAGATCTCCAATGGCTCACAAAGAGTATGAGTGTGCAAGCCTGCTCCTGCTCAAGGGTTGGCTCTAAAACCATCCTCTTCTCTGAACTCCACCACACAGGGTTTCTGTCAGTTACTCAGAGTCACCTCTTCCTCCTGCTTCAGGACTGCAACTTGGGATCGTTCTCTGAATGGAACACCTTCCCTCCCCTGCTCCACTGGCTACTCAATCATCTTCACCTACAAGACCTAAACTAAGTCTTTCTGTGTTTGTGATCCTCTGTGTAACATCTATTTCCTGGGGCAGGTCACAGGAAGGACTATATCAGTTTTGTTCACCATTACATCTGCAGGTCATAACACAGGACCTAGCTCACACAGTATACACAAAGAGGATTCTCTCTCTCTCTCTCTCTCTCTCTCTCTCTCTCTCTCTCTCTCCCCCCACACACACACACCACACTTATACATCTCCTGGGCATAACATGGTCATGTACAGAAACATACACATTTATAGGAATTGCCATTATGATTTGGATATGAAGTGTTCCCACAAAGGCTTATGTGTTAAGGGCTTGGTATCCAGCTGCTGGATCTAATAATCCTTAAGAGATGAATGAATCATGAAATCTTTAGTCTAATCAGTACATTAACTCCTTGACAAATTCATAATATGATGCCTTATTGTGAGATGGGGACTTGTTGGAGGAAGTTGGCTACTGGCCATGTACCCTGGAAACATATACTTTGTCCTTGACCCATTCCTATCTCTGTTTCCTGGTCACAGTGAGCACTGTCCACAATGGTCTTGTATCATGATGTCCTGCCTCACCATAGGCCAATAAACAATAAGCAAACTGACCTTGGGCTGACACCTCTGAAACCATGAGCCAAAATAAATCTTTCCTCATTTTAAGTTGTTCCTTCAGGCATTTGTCACAATGATGAAATATCTGACTAACTTCATGAAGCAAAGATGTTCAGACTCTGCATTACCCAAGATCCATTCTTCTATGGACTATCCACATCACCATCGCCAAAACTCACAGAACCAGTTAGAAAGAATGGACCTGTAGTGGACAGAAACTTTAATCTACTTCTAGGAACAACGTACTACATTTCAAAGACAAAAAGAGATAAGAACATTCAAACTGAGGATTCCTAAGTCCATGACAGTATAGTGGCCACCATCTATAGATGCAAACAGAGAAGCAAAGAAAGGAGAGAGAGAGAGAGAGAGAGAGAGAGAGAGAGAGAGAGAGAGAGAGAGAGAGAGAGAGAAATGAACCAGGCAGGCAGGCAGGCAGACACAGATAGGAGAATACTGTGGCCTTGGATGGAGATACAATTGTCTGCCTTAGTTTCTCCTAATTCTCCTGTTTCCTGTAGGCAATACTCGTGGGTCCATTGTTCTTCCTGTCATTTTGTCACACTTCACGAACTTTCCATTTGGCCAATGCAAGTTCAAGCCTGCTTGTCTCCTACAACCAAAGCCTTATTTAAATAAAACCCATAAAAGCCAATAAGTAACACAAAAAAAACCCTGAAGAATCCCAGCGAGCTCTGGAATGGTAACCAACCCCCAGATGGCAGTTAGTGAAGGGCTGAAGGGCAATGCACAAGTTGCCAGGGGAAGATGATTGGCGATAACTGGAGAATCAACAAGAATGAAAACTCAAAAGGGAAGGCATGCAGGAAAGTACAGGTAACAACAACAACAAAAAAAAAAACCCAAGAACCATCTGCCTCTATCAGCTTAGCATGTTCAAGTTCAAAAGCTTGTTGACAGGAAGCTGCTGGTTGAGTGCTACATGCTTAAGCTTTTGTCAGCCCAGGATCCTTCCTGCCTCATGAAGGAAGAAGGCTTTTCCTTCTTTTCTCCCTACCCATGCATTGTTTGTGTTTGTTCATTTTATAATCTCTCTCTCAATTTCTGTGTGTGTGTGTGTGTGTGTGTGTGTGTGTGTGTGTGTGTGTGTGACAACTTCAAGGTATTTGTTCTTTACTTCCTTTGAGGCAGGGTCTCTTGCCACCACAAATGAGGGCCAGGTGAGCTGTCCTACCAGCTCTAGATTCTCCTGGCTCTGCCTCCCATTGTCTTAGGCCTCTTGGGAATCACAGGTGCATGTACTGCTAAGCATTCAGCTTTACATGGGTGCTGGGAATCTGAACTCAGGTCATCAGGATTTGCAAGTAAGCATACATGTTTTTTCTTAAATTAAGCACTTATTATGGCTTAGTTAACATTCAAAAAGCAATACATATTTAATAAATACATTTCAGTTAGTTCAGGGATAAATATACACTTGGGAAACCATCATGGTAATAAATGTATTCATCACTTCCCAAAGTTTCCTCCTGTGTTATTATTTTAATTATAATTATTACTACTATTATTGTAGGGACATTTAACATAAGACCTACTGTCATAGCAATTCTAAGAACACAACATTGTCAGCTGTAAACATTGTATTTATCTAGATCTCCAGAACTTACCTTGCATACTGTATATACTTAAACATCCCCTTCCCTTTTTCTCTTCCTCTTATGTTCTTATGTCCATGGACAGATGGCTGAAGAAGAAATTGTGATCTGCCTATATCATCTATATCTATCTCACACACATCTATCTATCTAGAAATCATATATATAATATATTACATATTACTATTTAGCCTTAAAGAATTCATTTCTGATATTTGTGAAATATTGATATACCATGACTTTATGTTAAGTGAAATAAACCAGACAAACATCGCATTGCCTTGAATACATGTGGAATCTAAAATAGTCCGATGAAAGCCTTAGAAAAAGAAAGTCAGATGACAAGTGTGAGGATAAAAGAAGCATGGGTTTTGTGGGGGCACAGGCTTGGGAGTGGGTTCAAGGAAGGAAGATGGGGAGAATTAAGGAAAAGGAAGCCCCCAGGGAAGAAAAATCATGGTGACAAGACTCAGGAAGTTCCAAGTCATCAGAACTGAAGTATCATGTTCTAGGGGAAAAGTGATGCAAAACCTCAAAGGTAAGGAAGGGTGATTGGCCATCCCCCCCCACATCCCTTCACCTTCTCAAAGCCTTGGTATTGGAACAGAGTCAAGGGCTTCAGCATTGCTGCCAGAGGAGAGCTGGGGTGGCAATCTGGTTAGAAGTGGAAGAAAATCCAGCAATTCATTGGCATTCTGTCCCCTTGCATTTATGCTTTGGAGAGAAGGAAACTAATGAGCTAATGATAACTGTGATAACTGTTACAACCCCATGACCCCAAACTAGACCTGAAGACTTGTTTCATGTAACATGCTGGCTGAGCCTTCAGAAGCATGTGGACCATGGAATCTTGTGATGTGTCAGGAAGAGACTCAGGTTACAAGCCTCTCCTCTGCATTCAGTAAGAAGACACACAATGAACCTGTGGTCGGCTACTAAGCATTGCATCACTGGAAAGGAAATTATTCCCAGGAGCAGAGAAACCCAAAGTCTGAGGTTGCCTCAGACCTAGAGGCTGCCTCACATGGCTGGGTTCCAGGCCTGGAGGCCAAGGCCATGGATTTAGAAAGGGCCTATATTGTTACAAAAATCAACAGTGCACACCAGAACATATCCACAAGCCTAAGCTATGTAAGCTAAACTCTGTAAACTGCTAATTCCTTCCATATCATAGCACATGACTTAAAATAAAGCAATACGGGATCCCCTTAAACCTCCGTAGGTGGTCAGGATCTATTCTTTTAAGAACCAAAGAGATTATTGGCCAAAAAAAAAATTGTTCTGGCGTGGTGGTGCACGCCTTTAATCCCAGCACTCTGGAGGCAGAGGTAAGAGGATCACTGTGAGTTCAAGGCCACCCTGAGACTACATAGTGAATTCCAGGTCAGCCTGGACTAGAGCGAGACCCTACCTCAAAACAAAACCAAAACAAAATAAAGAGTTTATTGGGCTTCCTGACAAGCCTGTATGGGTGAGTAGTTACTTGCAAGAAAATGAATGAATCAAAAGGCAACCTCATTACCCAGAAGTCCACTCACGTATGGACGACAACTTGTGAAAACTGTATCCTTGGAGCTTCTTTCATGATTTATAGGCAGCTTGGTCAGTCTCCTGTCCCCAGCAGAGGTTAGTGCTTATCAAACCTTGGAGTGGGGCCTTATGAATCTTGTAAATTTCAGGAGCTTCCTGCGACTTGAGAGTTTTATGTACTTCCTGGGTCTTAAGAGCCTCCTTCCTCCTCCAGGAAGCGATGCTTCAATTCTGAGGAAATCATTACACAGCACTCCGCCCCTTTCTCTGGTTCTTACATTCTCCCATGGTGTTCCCTGATATATGTGCTTGATTCTTTTCTTCCATCTATGGCTGAGTATTGGACCACTCACTATGCCACATCAACAGGCACAGAGTATGAGGAGCTCGGGCCTCTGAAGTACACTTCCCATTGCAAAAAAAAAAAAAAAAGTTTTCCTCCAATTGAGGAACTTACAGCAACAATAATCTATGTGATGAAACCTTTCTAGAGAAGGCAGATGGCCAGCCAACAATCTATTCCAAACAAGTGCCAGTTAATCTCAGGAGTCAGCAGCTAAGAGTATACTAAAGAAAACTGTTAGCGAGATCCAATAGAGCATGAAAAGATGCCATCACTTGTATCATTGTTTCCTAAAAGAGCAATGTTGGTATAGCAGCATAGAAAGCGGTCATACCCCATCTAGACAATCATAATCCACAGACATTTTCCATGAGCCATCAGCCTCCTCAGGACCACTGAGCATCTCCCCACACCAAAGGGATTGGTGGGAAAGGCTTACACTGTTCTGCTTGGTTGATGTCCAAGAGGGAGCAGGGCCACACTCTAGCCTGCCATGCTGGCCACTGGCCACACCTGATTGTTGAAAGGGCACTGTTCTGAGTGAACAATCTTCATCCCTTATGTACATTACACCCCCTAATCTGGGGATATGCCTGCCTACCCCTAGGACAAACAGTCTTTTTCATCTGCATTATTTTGTCATTTGTACCTTCTAAGAACTGTTCTTCAAACTTTAAAGCTTGAATTTTTTCCCCTAGGAAATGCTATCTCAATATAAATCTCACGACATTTGCTTTCAAGTGATTTGGACAGATCCCTTTGTTTCTTTTCTCTCAAGTCTTCTCAAATGCTTTATCACTTTAGGAACCCAGTGTATATGCTGGACATGATTTATATGGTAATCTGAAATGCTCAGATAAGCCAAAATTTCTCCTACCTAATAAACAGTGTGCCCCACCTTGCTCAGAAAAGACACTAAAGCTCTATACCAGCCCCAAGTCCCTGCTAGATCTGCCTCTTTCCTAACTCACTGGTGAGCACAGTCCTATGTGGCCTGGTTCACTGAGCATCAGACATGAGCTTTTTGGTTAACTACAAGTGGCAGAGGCCCAATGTGAGCATCTCCACTTGGTAAACAGAGACAGAAGTACCAATCAAGGGATTCAATGGAATGAACTTAGTCCAGAAGTTAGTTTCTAAATCAATGCCCAACACATGGACTCTGTGACTCCGATTGCACATGGCAAGCAGAAGTGACCCACCCAGGAGTACAAGTGGAACAGGAAGTAGTCATTACTTGTTACAAACCCATACGAGGTAGACACCATGCCAGGTGCTTTAGCTATGTTTGATTCTGTCCCTTTAATAACCATATGTGCTTTACAATGGACAAATGAGAGGTTCAGTAAGGTAGGGGTGGTAACTTGTTAAGGACACAGAGACAGCAAGAAGCAGGACATTGGCTTTCTGTAGCACACCTAACTTCTTTTTGCAAGGCAAAGGATCTTATCTAATGACTCAGAAGCTGTAACCGAGGGGGTGCTTGGAGCTACACAGGTTGTTAAGCTTCAGGGAATTTAGACTTAGAAGGTAAATGCCTTTTCCTCTTGTGTAAAGACCTATCTTTCTAAGTTAGGAGTCATCCTAAGGCCCTTGCTGTGGGACATATGCTTCTATGGTTGACCAGAGAAAGATGCAGGAGGCTAGGATTGCAAGAAATAGTACAGATGGAAACCTCTGCCTGGATAATAAAGATAGATGAATGATAGGTAGGTAGGTAGGTAGATAGATAGAGAGATAGAGAGATAGATAGATAGAAAGATAGATAGGTAGATATAGATGATAGATAGATAGATAATAGATAGATAGATAGATAGATAGATGATAGATAGATAGATAGATAGATAGAAAGATATAGATAGATATAGATGATAGATAGATAGATAGATAGATAGATAATAGATAGATAGATAGATAGATAGATAGAGAGATAGAGAGATAGATAGAAAGATAGATAGGTAGATATAGATGATAGATAGATAGATAGATAATAGATAGATAGATAGATAGATAGATAGATAGATAGATAGATAGATAGATAGATGTTCCTATAAATTTTAGAGTTAAGAGTTGTTTCCTCACAGGATCCTCCAAGTAGCACTTGGGATCTAAGTGTTGATACAAATGTCAGGCCACGCCAGGACTGAGAGTGCATTTGTATGTGCATGTATATGTGCCTCTGTGTGTGTATGCATGTGTGTGCATGCTTGAGTGTGCATGTGTACATGCTTGTATTCATACATGTGCACATGCTGTGAGTGGATTCTTGTGTGTGCATGTGTGTCTACTCGTGCTGAGTGTGCATTTGCAGTGTGAGCATGAGTGCATGTGTGTGCATGTGTGCGCATGTGTGCATGCTTGTATTTGTGTGTACTATGTATGCATGCTTGAATGTGAGCATGTGCAGTGTATACGTGCTTGTGTGTCTGTTTTCCTGTGCTGGATGTGCAGGTAGTGAGTGACAATGCCTCTTCATTTGAGACCAGGGACACTTCCATACAGATCTGTCTCCACATTTTACATATGGTTGTGACCCCCTGGTAAAGACATAGCTTCTCTTATCATGATGGATGATGCAGATGAGTTCTCCAGGTAAGGTATGGGGATCCATGAGGAGAAAGCAGAGTGGGGAAGAAGCCAAGGCATTGCCCTGTTCTGCATGACCATCTTCTGGTCAATGAACAGACACATACACTATAATTATCTCATAAGATGATATCGCTTATTGACTTAGTAGCTGTTGAAGTTTGAATAAGTGCACTTTCTGATGTTTACACAATGATAAACTCAACAAACTACATATCTTTTATAACTTGTCCCATTGATAACTTGCCCCATTACACGACTGTGTAAAATCTTCTTGATGGTGAAGTTTCACCATTTGTAAAATAAGCATGACAGCACTTTAGTAACACAAAGATTTTTAAAAGAACACTGTAAATGTAATAATTACACATGAATTATTGGCCACAGCTATTCCAATTTTATACATAGTGGTTTTATAAATGAATAAATAAATTCACACACATGCATAAGTATGTGCAATCATACAAGCTTAGAAGTCTTTTATGTTTGATGAATTAATGCTTTCTCACTATCTGGTGGCCCTTCCCCTTCTTATTAATGGTTTTTTTTTAAATATATATTTATTGTCCATAATGAGTTACATTATTTAGTGGGCAAACCATGCGTTGTTATCCCAAATTCCCCAATTCTCCCCTCCCCATCCCTGATCAGTCGTATATCCTCCTCCGTGGGCTGTCTGTATTAGTCCTTGTGGCAAGGGATCCTGTATATCTTAGTACTCATCCCGGTCTTCCTGGCACAAGTGTGTTGTTACTGATGGGTGCCATGCCTCCGGACTGTCTCCCCCACCTATTAATGGTTTTTTAAAGTCTTAAATATATATTTATTGTCCATAATGAGTTACATTATTCACTGGGCAAACAATGAGTTGTTATTCCCAATTCCCCAATGCCCCTCTCCCCATCCCCAATCAGCTGGATATCCTCCTCCGTGGGCCGTCTGGATCAGTCCTTGTGGCAGGGGACCCTGGATAGTCTCGTACTTAGCCCAGTCCTCCTGGCCCAAGAGTGTTGTTACTGAAGGGTGCCATGCCTCTGGATAGTCTCCCCCACCATGGCTCTTACAATCTTTCCACCATTAATGGTTTTTAAAAATCAAAATCAGCTCTAATTGTAATCCAATGGCCCCAGCTCACATCAAGTGCTTATTCTTAATTAGGTTCTTCCAACCTTTACTTTCAACTTGCCTGCATTTGACAGTGCCAGCATGCAAACATGAAAGCAAGAACAATAGCAGTTAGGAGGCCTGGGGTATAACATAGTGATATTAGAACATTTGCCTAGCATGTTTAATCCCCTATACCACAATACCAAAACAATATTACAGGCATGGATCTTGTAAAAAGCATTAAATCAGATTTTAAAATCCAACCTAACCAACTGTTTCTCCACTTGGAAATTAGTGACTCTTCGTTTTGTTTTTTTTTTTGTAATCTTTAATATATTTGAATTTGCTTTGATTTGAAAGTGAAATATCCCCTATAGGCTCATGTGTTTGAACACTTGGTCCCAGCTGGTGGCTCTGTCCTAAAATATTGTGGAACCTTTAGGAGGTAGAGCCCTGCTGGAGGAAGTGGGCCATGATGTCTATGGTCCAAGCACACTTCCTGTATTTTGTCTGCTTCCTAATTGAATATAATGTGAGGAGCTGGGTCTCCTGCTCCTACCACCATGCCTTAATGGAATATCTCGCCCTGGAACTGTAAGACAAACTAAATTCCTTATGTTCTTCTAGTCAGTATTTGGTTACAGTGATGAGAAAGGAGTTGATACAAAATTTTAAATTTGCATTTTTATTTTAACTCCCTTTCAATGCTTTCTTCTCCCTTGTTTGCCTTATTTTGGGAAGTTGCTATTGTAATTGGTATTATTTTCCTAATCTCGCCCCCTGATTTAGAAGATGGCGCTTCTGTTTTTATTCTTTGAGTGGCTACTATTAAAATTTTGCCATGAGTGTTTTACTTTCAGGGTCTAAAAATAAATACCTAAGTCCCTGTTGTGATTTGCATGTGACACATACCCCCAACTACCCTCAACTCTCATGCGTCTGAACTCTTTGTCCCCAGCTGGTGGCTCTGTCTTTAGCAGGTGGAGCCTCACTTGGGGAAGCAAGTCACTGGGGCAGTTTTATAGTCTAGTCCTATTTCCTATGTATTTTCTATTTCCTTTGTATTGTGATCCTCAGCCCTAAATTGTGCATAAATTGTATCCTCTCAAACCATGAGTCAAAATAAACCTCTCTTCCTTTAAGTTGTTTCTTGTCAGGTTACACTAATGTGAAAAGTAACTAATACTCTCCCCTTCAAATATATATGCAATCTTGTGGCATTTTAAACTTCAAGGGTCTTCTCTACCTAGGTATTATTATTTAAAGACATTTTCGTTCTGTCCTTTGAATAACCTTATGTTTAGACTTTTTTTTCAAGGTAGGGTGTTACTCTGGCCAAGTCTGGCCTGGAACTCACAGCAATCCTTCTACCTCAGCCTCCTGAGTGCTGGGAGTAAAGGCCTGTGCCACCATAGCCACTAAATTCCCCCCTCAAATAAGACAACCGTTGTTTAGATTTTTCTCATTTGTTTATTAATATCTTGCCTTACCACTCTACATCTCAGGTTTGCTGTGGAAAGCAGAAAAAATGCATAGTGGTACACACCTTTAATCCCAGCATTCCAGAGGCAGAGGTAAGAGGATTGCCACGAGTTCAAGGCCAGCCTGAAACTACACAATGAATTCCAGGTCAGCCTGGGCTAGAGCAAGACCTTATCTTGAAAAACCAAAGCAAACCAAACCAAACAAACCAAAACAAAACAAAAAAACCCAGCAACAACAAAAAGCATCTCTCCCCATCATCAATATGCCCATGTGCTATTCCCGAGGCCTGCGACTACTGTATTATGTTACATGACGACGAGGGATTTAAGAGCGTAAATGCAATTGAGTTTTCTAACAAGATGAACTTATAATAGGGAGAATATTTTGGATTACCTAGGAATGGCTCATCAATCATAGGAACACAACAGAGGAAATGCCCAGAGAGAAAGACAAATGATAGTTGAAAATTAAACTATCACCATGGTCTTTGAAGATGGGAGGAGGGGGAGGCCACAGCCAAGAAATGCAGGTGACCTCTGGAAGTTAGAAAATAAAAGACTAGGGACAGACTCTCTCATAGGCTCCTAGAACCCTATTGATTTTAACCCAGAGAGGTTTGTATCAAACTTCTGACCTACATAACTGGAAGGTGATTTTGCATTATGTTAAGCCACTAAGTCTGTGATATTTTGTTATAGCAGCTAATGCAGAATGCCTATCTTTGGAGATCATTTAGGTATTCTTTGGAGGTGATTGCATCTGGTGACTACTTGGAAATATCTTTTTTGTGTTTCTTGAAAGATTGCTTGACAGGCACACAACCTATTACTGCTTTGTTAATAACAGTTACTTTTTCTTTCAGTGTTTTGAAGATACTATTCAATTGTCCCTGGCTTCCATTACTGGGTGGAAATCAGGTGTCAGTCCATCTAGGAGGTAATCTCTAGCTTTAGTATTTTACAAATTCACTATAACATCCCTGTGTGTACATTTCTTCTACTTTATTATTCTTGGCATAAACTTTGTATCATCCTAGGAGCTATGTAGCTTTGAAATGTACTCAAACATTATTTCCTCAATTTTTTGTTCTCTATTTTCACAGTAAAGGGCTATACTTAGATATATTTTAGGGTCCCATTCTTTCTTCATAGTCTTTAACATGTCTGTCATACATGGGCTTTCCTCATTTTATTATTCTGCTTTATGTGAATTAAAAGCACCTTGCAGTGTAATAGCTCACCTTTTAACTATTGTGTCTGCTGTTTAAACCCACCTGTTTTAAGTTTTATTTCAACAACTGTATTATTTACAAAAACAAATTTCTCAAATCTACTAGATTTTTTTATCTCTTGATCATATTTTATTCAATTTTCAAACTTTAACCACTTCAAAGAAAGCTATTTTAATTATAAATCTGATAGATATGAAGCCTCCGAGGGATCATGTCATGCCTGAATTTGAATGTCTGAGTCATGAGGTTAAATTCCCACCTGGAACATTAAAGATCAGGTAAAGGCAATCACAAAACCCATCAAAAGAAAGAGAAGTGGGTAGAGAAAAAGAAATCAGGACATTCTTATATAACAACATAGGTTTTTGTTAAGACAAGCAAATAAAGCACTTTGGTTAAAACAGTTATCTTAGCAAAAGTTCTTAACCTGAGAAAGTTTTGAAGAAGGGGCAGAAAGACAGTAGGGGTGCACACACACCTACATGCACCATACACCACACACAGAACACCGTGCATATATTCTACACCTGGTTCCACACACATGCACATGGGGTGAACACACACATACATGCACCATACACCACACACACCACACCGTATATGTACTCTACACCTAGTCCCACACATATGCACATGGGGTGCACACACACACACATAGATGCACCATACACCACGCACACCACAGTGTGCATATACTCTGCACCTTGTACTTGTGCATAATTACAAATGATACCCTGAAATCTTGATTACATGCAGCGTCTCTTGCAGCTACAAATGAATGTCTGCCCAGCTTTACATGGGTGGCTGGGGAATTGAACCTCGGCCATAAGGCTTTATAAACAAGCAACTTTAACTGCTGAGCCATCTCTCCAGCCCCAGGGTTTCCTTTTTTTGGGGGGGGTGGTTTCCTCTAGCCCAGGCTGACCTGGAATTCACATGTGACTTCTACTGACCTGGAATTCACTATGTAGTCTCAGGGTGGCCTCGAACTCAGGTGAGCCTCCTACCTCTGCCTGCTGAGTGCTGGGATTAAAGGTGTAAGCCACCACATCCAGCCTAGAATATACATTTTTGAGAAAACAATTCTTACCAGAAGAGACCCTGACACATATTTAATGAGTGACATAATTACTGAACAGAAGGGTAAATCAGCCCAAATCTTTTTAAAAAATATTTTATTTATTCATTTTCAAGTGCAGAGAGAGAGAGAAAGAGAGAGAGAGAGAGAGAGAGAGAGAGAGAGAGAATGCACTAGGGCCACCACCTTGTGGGTCTGGCTTATGTGGGTCCTGGGGAATTGAACCTTAGGCACTGGAGGCAAGTGCCTTAACTGCTGAGCCATCTCTCCAGCTCCAGCCCAAATCTTTGCAGCTCTGGTAATCAACCATGTATTATCAGTGTGGCTCTAGGAATCAGCTGGAAGGGTGAATTTTCTTCCCACAGGCTCATCAGTCACTGTCTTTGCCAACAGTAGTCATTGATGTCATAAGCTCTTTGACTCATGGCCGTGGTCTCTCACCCACTCAAGCTTCCCACAGGCATCCACCATGTTTCCACCTTTTATACACTCTCCCTTTGCCAAGAACACCCTTCTGGCATGCAGCCTGTTTCCAGCTCTAAAGCCACCTCCTCTGAGAAGGTCCCTTCTGCATTTTCTACATTAGAGTTCCCGTACCCTCTTTGCTTTCACACTGCTACCCAGTACCATGGTACAGCGATGCCATCTGTTCCCCCATGTGGCCTGGGGGATTCTCAAAAATCACAGCTAGGCTTAATTCATGGTAAAATGGATCAAATATGGATTTTGGAGTTCAATACCCTGGTTTTAAATCTTAGCCAGTATACTTAGTAGCTGTGTGACCCTAAGGAAGTTAGTGAGCCTGTCTGAACTTCTATTTCTTCATCAGTATAATGGAAGTCAAAGCAAACATGTTCCATAAGGTTGTTACCACACGTTAAGCACCCTGGGTAGGCATCTAAGCTTGTAAACCACTGGAGTGTAGTAAGACCAAAGTCTTCTACCTCCCAGTTCAAACTCACACCAGATGGGCCAGAAAAATATAGGAAATCCAGAAGACCACAATCCCTTAAGCCAGTAAGACCCCAACTTGTACGGTTAGAAATTAGTCATTACTTTTCCTGTCTCCAACATTGGGGAAATGTCTTTGCACACCTCCTGCCCCCACAGTGAGAAAGCCCAGGAATAGGCATTATGGGGGTGAAAGAGTCAGCGCCCCTGACTCCCAACACATCACTCCCTCATGGAGACAACAGTGAATCACTGCTAACATCATCTGAAATACTGCTGGTCTTGAAACTAGTGACCTAATAAAGTGAAGAAATTTTCTTTCTGAGAAGCATCTCCTCAATTTCTAACAAAGATTCATATCCTTTCCCACCACAGCTGTTTGAACTTTACTTCTAACGTCTCAAGGTGGTCCCTTATCCCTGACACAGTGTGTTGGCGAGCTGTCCCGCTACATCCTGCATAGCTGAGATTTGGGACATCTGTCAAAGGCTCCTCTGACTCACTTCCTCTGTGCTGTGGTAGAACCAATCAGAGGACCATATAATGATGAAAATGACTCATTCTAGAAACAAACTGTGAATCTAGATTCCTTCTATTACTGGCTGCATAATTTCATGATCACATCTTCTAAGCCCTGGCTCCTTACTTACCTGGGAAAATGTGATAAAAAAAAAAAACCACCATAGAAGTCACTTGTTGAATGTCATGAGAATCAAATAAAGTAACTTGTAAAAGAACCAGTGTTTAAAAGTACTTAATTAATATTACCTACTTTTTTTTCCTTTCAAAATGCTGATTTTCCTTCCTTTCTAGACCTGAAGTTTCAGCTGTTGGCTATTTTCCCAGACAGTATACATATGACATTCAGCACATAAGAAAGAACGCTTTAGCTCCCCACCCACGCTCTGGCCTCTCCAAAGTGAGCCCTTTCTTCTTTTTATTTCCTTCTGACTGAAGGGATAACCTTTCTTGTGCTCATTTTCTCTGGATCCTGCAGCAAATTACTACACAAACTAAGTTTCTTAAAAATAAATGTTTATCTTTTTGCCATTCCATGGGTTAGAAGTCCAACACAGGTAACTATGAGATAAAATCAAGGTAGGATGAGCAAGAATGACTCCTGGACTCTAAGAGACAAACCATCTCCTTGTACTTCCCAGGGGTGAGGCTCAGAAAATGATACTTCAAAGTCAAATTTCTCTCTTACTGTCCTCTTCTCTCCTATTCCACCGTCTCTTCTCAATCCATCTTCCCCTAAAAATAACGCTAGAATTTACCTTCCTCAAGATGGGGATGATAATGGACACGGGAACTCCTCTTCCTGTAAATAAACCATAAAGCATAAACATATTGCTCATCACCAGCTTTCTGAGATTAAGTTGACCATAAAGAAATACTCCGTCTCTCATTGTTTGCCAGCAGGTCGCAAGACACCTGCTCCCAAAGACACCTTGCCTCATTCTCAGCAGGAAGGAATGCCTCACCAAGAGTCCCAGGGAATCTGATGAGACAGGCCTGGCTGGGTATCCCACTCCATGTTGTAGAATTGAATCATACCTTTTTAAAAATCTAATTGCTTTTTCTTTTCTTTCTTTTTTTTTGGGGGGGGGTTTGGAGGTAGGGTCTCACTCTAGCCCAGGCTGACCTGGAATTCACTGTGTAGTCTCAGGGTAGCCTTGAACTCATGGTGATCCTCCTACCTCTGCCTCCCAAGTGCTGGGAATAAAGGCATGCGCCACCACGCCTGGCTCTTAATTGCTTTTTCCATATGGCCATCCAAGGTTCCTCTAATCCAAATGCAAAAATGGGCAGTTTATCCTGAGTCTTTCATTCTTCAATCTCCTGCCTACCTCACTTCCCACCCCATAGCAGCTTCTAGCAAACACCCACATTCCTTGCTTTAGGCTGCATCATTTTAACCCCTCCTGTCATCCATTCCCCTTCTCATCCTCAGCCTCCTGCCTCCTCATTATAAGAACCCTTGTGATCTAATGGTCCCACCTGGATAATCCAGGATAATCTTCCCTTTTTGAGACTCTTAGTTTAATCTCATTGGCCAAACCCTCTTTTCCATGGTAATATGCTAACAGGTTCAAGGCATTAGGAAGTAATGCCACACTCTCAGATATGAAATAGCAGAACCATTTGGGACTTCTCCATCCGCATGTTCATCCTACCTCCTTTCTTTAGATATGACCATTGCAAAGAGATTTCAGGTCATGGTCCATTCTGATCAACTGGTATAGGTTGCCTAAAGTGTATGGTTCTGAGAAGGTCTGTATAAGGCTATCCTAAACTTGAGGGGAAAATGGTCTAATTAATTTATGTCTGCTGCAGTCATGGAATAAAAGAACATGAGTACTGAGTATCACCATAGCAATTTCCCCTGCATGTGACTACTCTTTCCTATGCCCATGGGCTTCCCTTCCACACTAAAACTGCTTATGCATGCTATGAAATAGATCTATGAACTCAATCGTGTTCCTACAAAATTTATAGGTGAAAGCCACAATTCCCAATGTGGTTTTATTTGGTGCTGGGGCCTCTGAGGAGGTAATTAAATTTAAATGAGGTGATCTTACAGAAATGATGTCCTTGTAAGAGGCACTGCCCTACCCCCAACATGCACCAAGAAATGGCCCTTGAGAGAAAGGGGCTATTTGCTAGCCAGGAAGTGGGTCCTCACCAGGACCTGGACTTTGATGGATCTTGATCTGATACTTGAAGCTTTCAGAACTGTGAGGTAATACATTTCTGTAGTTTGAGCCATACAACCTATTGTATTTATTCTTAGCATTTTGTTGACAACCTCTCTCTCTCTCTCTCTCTCTCTCTCTCTCTCTCTCTCTCTCTATATATATATATATATATATATATATATATATATATATATATATATATATATATATATATATATATATATATAAGGTACCCTGATCATAATACCCTCCCATGATCCTCCTTTGTTCTTCTCCCCTATACCCCCTCCTCTGGTTCCTTCCAACTAGCTTATCTTCTATTTTGATGTCATTTTATACTACTCAGGTCTTGTACAAGTATCAACAACCACTGTGAGATCATAAATACAACCCCCACTCTGTCTGGAAAACAGCATTCCAAAGCACTCCTTCCCATCCCTTGGCTCTTATATTCTTTTCACCACCTCTTCTGAACAAGTCCCTGAGCCTTAGAGGATGTAATAGAGAGAGGTCTCATCTGTCACTTCTCAGCACTTAATGAGCTTTGAGTCTCCCCAGTAGTTACCACCATCTGAGTAGAGAAGCTTCTCTTTGAATCAAGGTCTCCCATAGTGTTGTGGACAGCTTTCTAGTTGCTGCGCAGAAAGAACCCAAACAAAAGACGCTTGTGGAGGAATGGGTTTATTTGGCTTATGGACTCAAGGGGAGATTCCATCCTGGCAGGGAAAACGATGGCATGAACAGAGGGTGGACATCACCTCTGCCACATAACTGCAAACAGTGGCAGGAAGGTGTGCCAAACACAGGCAAGGGGAAGCTGGCTTATAACCCCATAAACCTGCCCCCAACAACACAGCTCTAACGAGGTTGTAATTCCTAAACTGCCATCAGCTGAGGATTGATCACTGAGAACACATTCATTTGTTTGTGGGGGACACCTGGATCAAACCATGACACCTTCCTAGCCATAGATTTTGACTAAGTCTTCAGTATCAGGCATGAATTTCCTCCCTTAGAGCTGACCTCAAATCTAATCAGAGAGCAGTTGGTTATCCCCATAACAGAAATGCCACTATTACATTACTGGGTACATCTTGCTTGGCTGGCCAGGTGTATAGCTTAAAGGGTTCACCTTTGGTTAAGAATAATGATAACTTTTCTCTCCCAGCAGAGACTACACAGCACGTTCCAGCACTTTGATGGCTACTCAGCAAGAGGAGGCTTTGGGCTCAGCTCTAGCTTGATTTCTCAGTGTCCTGACCCTGTGGTATCTTCAGCAATATCTTACCATCTAGTTCTGGTGGGCAAGCAAGAGCCTTCAACCTGTTGTATTGTGTTGTGGCAGCCTAAGTAGACTCAGACAAGTTTTTTCCATG
Source organism: Zapus hudsonius (assembly GCA_004024765.1). NCBI lineage: Eukaryota > Metazoa > Chordata > Mammalia > Rodentia > Dipodidae > Zapus > Zapus hudsonius. Next base: position 51,769 of record PVHP010003800.1, read on the forward strand.
CTGAAAATTCTCCTTGTCTATAACTATCCCCCAGCTCCAATCTATCTTCTATGTTCTTAAAAAAACTTTTATTGACAACCTCCATACACATAGACAATATAGCATGATCATAATCCCCTCCTAATTCCTTCCCTTCCCCCTGGCTGTATTCCTCCTCTACTGAATCCTTTCTGTTGTAGTTAGCTTCTGTTGCTGTAAAAAAAGAACCCAAAGGGCTGCTTGTGGAGGAATGGGCATGTTTTAGTTTACAGACTCAAGGGAAAGCTCCATCACGGCAGGGAAAACGATGGCATGAGCAGAGGGGTGGACACCACCTCTGCCACAGCACTGCAAAAAGCGGCAGGAAGGTGTGCCAAACACTGGCAAGGGGAAGCAGGCTTATAACCCCATAAGTCCACCCCCAACAACACAGCTCCAACAAGGTTCCAATTCCATCAGCTGGGGATCAAGCTTTCAGAACACATTACAGTTATGGAGGGTGCCTGAATCAAGCCACTACGCCTTCTTTTCCCAACTAGTCTCTCATATTTCCTGTTATTATTTTTCCTCCTCTATTCTGCAGGTCTTGTGTGAGCAGTGTGAGCCATTGTAGGGTCATGAATGCCACGGCCACTTTCTGTGCCCTCTGTTCTTGCCAGATCTTACAAACAGTGGTTTCCATGTTCTGGTCCTTAGATCACTCTCAATTATAGTGATGAGCTAAATGAAATGACAAAAGCGAGAGAAATATGGTTGATATTTGCATAGGCTGTGATTTTCCACTGACTCTCATTTCTGGAAAGGGAGAGGGCTACTTCTAAGACCGTGTCTTTGAAGGAGAGATGTAAAATGGCTTTTTGTTTTATGAAATAGTGTAATGGTAGGTGCGATGTGTTACTTTTTGTTAGTCTTTATCAGAATAACAAAGATGGTTTCCCAAAGTTTTCAAAAGACCACTCGAATGAGATCATAAAACATCTGTGAACAGTTTGTCTTTTTTAATCCACATCAAGCCCACTGTCTCCAAACTGAAAGTGTGTGTGTGACCTTCTGTGGGTGGAAGGAAATTTCCTTGGTCCTTGGTTCCCGACTGTTCTTTCATCCTTCTATGTTTGTCCCCTGCTTGTCACATGGAGCATCCACTATCTCTAGTACCTTCTCTCTGCCTTTCTTGTTCTTCTGGCTTGTTTTGTTTCCCCAACTGCCATACCCTCTTTCTTGCACAATTGTACCTTTGAATTCTGGAAAGCTCACATCCAACCGTGTTTCCTTCATAAAGCTATAAGAAAGCAGAATGAGCCACTGAAAAACTTCCCATTTTCAAGGTGGTTCAGAAGAATAAAATGGGGACACGTTCCCGTGGTCCCGGCTGCTCAGGAGACTGAGGCAGGAGGATTTCTGAATCCAGGAGTTTGAGGCCAAGTTGGAAGACATATCAAGACACTGTAAGAAAAAGGAAGGAAGATTAGGAGAAGGGGAAGGAAGGGGGATGTGAATAAGAGGAGGAAGAGGAGTAGGAGAAGCTCTAAGAAAGCCTCTTGTCCTCCTATTGGCCTAGGGGCAAGATTTACAAGGACAAACCCTCCTCACCCTTCTCAACCAAGGAGAAAATAAGATAGCCAATGAAGGCACTAGTTTTTGTACCAAATATTAGAGGAAGCTACAGCCACAAGGCTTACTAGCCAGGCAAACTGTCTCACACCTTTAATCCAAGCACTCAAAAATCTGAGGTCAGAAGATGATAATTTCCAGAGCCTTGTTAAAAAAAATAAGAATTTGAGATGGAGAGATGGCTCAGTGTTTAAAAGCACTTGCTTGCAAAGCCTGAGGGCCTGGGTTTGGTTTTCCAGTGTCCACATAAAGCCAGATGCGCAAAGTGGTGCATGTATCTGGAGTTCACTTGCAGTCGCAGGAGGTACACCCATGCTGACTCTCTCTGTTTGACTCAATTTGTCTCTCAAATAAATAAAAATATTTTAGAAAATTTTACTAACCAGCCTTTATCTAAGGGCAGAGGTTCTTTCTTTTAAGTTGTGTCTTTGGAGAATCAAATTCCCGTTACTTTTGTCCTGTATCTTCTCAAAATTTTTTTTTCACTGCCCTTTGTTGAGACTTCTATACAAATTAGAACTCAAAGCCACTCATTCTCTGGTGACTCTCATGTGTGCATGAAATGTATGCCTTAATTGTAGTCCTTTTTCATTGCTGAGACCAAATACCTGAGAAGAAGCAACGTAAGGAAGGAAGGAAGGGTTTATTTAGGCATACAGCTTGGTACAGTCCATTATGGTGGGGAAGACATGATGGCAGGAGTTTGAGACAGAAGGTCACATTCATTCTTTTTTTAAAAATATTTTATTTATTTATTTTCAAGCAGAGAGATAGAGAGAGAGAAGAGAGAAGAGAGAGAGAAAGAGAGAGAGAGAGAGAGAGAGAGAGAGAGAGCGCACCAGGGTTACCATCTTGTGGGTCTGGCTTATATGGGTCCTGGGAAATTGAACCAAGGGTCTTAGGCACTGGAGGCAAGTGCCTTAACCGCTGAGCCATCTCTCCAGCCACATTCATTCTTGTGAGGAAGCAGAGAGCAATGTATGCTGCTGCTTAGGACTCTGGCCCATGGAATAGTGCAGCCCAGTTAAGGTGGGTCTTCTCATCTCAATTAACCTCATTAAGATAATTCTTCATAGGCATGTCCAGGAGTCATTTCCTGTCAAGCTGACAATCAACTTCTACCAGCACATCAATAAACTATAATATCTTTTTGCTACATGTGCTATTTAACAGAGAATTTATGAAGGCTGAGAAAAGACCTCTTGTTCCCTTTCTACCAAGCCTTCCTGGTCCCTATAACTGTCTGCAGTTTCCTTCAAGCATATTGCTTATATTCCATATGCCATATAAACAAATGCTTTAGACACTGTTCTCGAAACATTGAGATGAAATGATGATTATAAACATGGCCAGCAGTCAGAGTTGGGATTTGAGTGGTGTCTGCACCTCTTAGAAAGTGGTCCAAGTTTCTTAAGCTCTCTGAGAACTCAGTTTTTAAAAAGGTGCCTCTCAAGTGAGTCTCCCATAGGTAGGACATCCAGTACAATGACTTCTAGGGTAAATTGAAGGCCAGCTTTATGGCCTTCCTCTGTCTCCCTCAGTGGCAAATGTGCCTCTTGATATACCTTTGACCTTGTCATTCAACTCTTCTCTTATGGCTAGAACAAGACCCAAACAACACCTGTTGGTGTGAGCATGGGTGCATCTACCTTTAATATAGTCTCCTCTTTTGGCTGTTAAAGAACAAATATCCCAGAAGAATTCCCTTAATCTGAAAATGGCATCTCTTTCTAACTTTCTCTGGATTTCCCCCATCCCTACAAAAGTCCTCCCTTGATTTCTGACTATTTCTAACACAATTCTCCATCCCAAATCAATTCTGCAAATTATTTGATACTTTTTCAAAAAATACAATGAATCCATCCTTTTAAAAATATTTTATTTACTTATTTGAGAGAGTGATAGAAAGAAAGGGAGAGAGGGAGAGAGAGAATGGGCACACCAGGGCTCCAGCCACTGTAAACAAACTCCAGACACATGCACCACCTTGTACATCTGACTTTACATGGGTACTGGGGAATCGAACTCAGGTCCTTCTGCCTTGCAGGCAAGCACCTTAAGCACCAAGCCATCTCTCCAACCCAAATCCATCCTTTTGAAAATGAGTTTAGGTTCACATCTACTGTTTGTCCAACAGAACTTCAAAGGATGGATACACACGGTTCCACTAACAATAACTGACTTGTCAGATTAGCATTGCCAGCACACTGTTTAAGCATCTATCACTGGTGTTGCATAAGGCAAGTTCAGATATTGGAATATATTGATGGATTTTAGTAGAATAAATTATGTGTTTCTTTTAAGATGTAACAGAAATAAATACCGGTAGCACCTTATATTTCATGGCTCCATGGATTTCAGTGCTCAAAAGAAGGAAAAACGGGCAATTCCTATTTGGAAATTATTACATTGAATTACAATGATGAAGGGGTTCATGATGCAGTTGCATTTTGGTTTTCCATTCACTAGCTCAGCATGCTTCCCAATGGCGATAAAATCCCTCACTTGTCATGTCTTGGTAGGAGGCAGGGCTCTGTATTCTATGTCACACCTGAAAGAACCATCCACTCCAGCCCTCCTCTCTGAATAGTAAGAAGTGAATGGATACAGAAGCACAGGTGGGAGAAACGCATGCTCCTCCTGAGGAACCTGAGGGAGTCACATAAAGACATAGAAAGCTTTAAGTTCTATGTGGAAATGGGGCAGTGATTGTTCTATGAACCCCTTGTCTTATGGATGATGTTACTGAATGAGATCCAGGACATTGAGGTGGTTTTCCCTAGGTCACACAGCTATTGATGGGCAGAGTTCATAGAAGTGTAAGGACTACATGTTTCCCCACACAGAGAACTTCAGATGTGTCTTGGTGAATCAGACACCACATGAGCACTTATAGCCAGACACCCTGAAGCTAAGCTGGAGGATTTCTCTGGGAATTATTCCTGAAGTCAATTCCTCTGGTGTTCCAGAAGATTCTGTAGGTATTGACTTTATATGAAAACATCTTCTCGTCAGATCAGCTAGAGGACTTTCTATTACCTGTCACTGAATCCTGGACAAATAAACCAATGTCTCACCATTTTCTGATTTCTGTGAGTTAGATATATTCCAGGCACTTTAAAAAATAAATCTTTGCCCTGACTCTCCCTGGATATCTCTTCCTTTACCAAAATACTGGGTGCACACATCACCTCTTCCTGAGACATGCCTTTGCTTCCTATGACATCTATGATTTAACTATTACTTCTCTTTAGTCCTATGCACTATTTATTATGTACCCCTCTGTTTCTTCCTTTATCTCTTTTCCTTTCTCTTTAAATTTCTCCTTCTTTCCTCCTTCCATCCCTTCCTTACTCCATCTCTCCCTTCCTTTCTTCTTTCCTTTTCTTCTTTATTTTATTTTATTTATTCATTTCTTGCACTTTTATTGAGTTTGTGTCTCAAAAATAGTCACTTGGGGTGCCAAAACCCATAAGGCACAGCCCTTACCTTCATGTTCCTTACATTTTAGGGAAAGGGGTTCACAGTTAACCTATTTTGGCACATAGTAAGCTGCGAATGATCCAGTGTTCCAAAGCTGTATAGAAGGGACAACTCGGGCTGGGGAGATATCTCAGTGGTTAAGGCACTTACTTCAAAGCCTGACAACCTGGGTTCAATTTCTAGTACTCATGTAAAGCCAGATGTACAGTGACACATGTGTCTGGAATTTGTTTGCTGTGGCTGGAGGCCCTGGTGTGACCATTCTCTCTCTCTCTCTCTCTCTCTCTCTCTCTCTCTCTCTCTCTCTCTGTGTGTGTGTGTGTGTGTGTGTGTTTCTCCTATCTCTCTCTGCTTGCAAGTAAATAAATAAAATATTTAAAAAAAGAAAAGAGGCAACTCTACATTCTCAAAAGAATTAATGCAGGGGCTGGAGAGATGGCTCAGTGGTTAAGGCACTTGCCTCCAGTGCCTAAGGCCCCCAGGTTCCATTCCCCAGTGCCCACATAAGCTAGACCCACAAGGTGGTGGCCCTAGTGCTCTCTCTCTCTCTCTTTCTCTCTGCTTGAAAATGAATAAATAAAATATTTTTTAAAAGAATGCAGAAATACGAGTATAACTGGCCCTCCTATGGAAGAGGAATTAGTTTCTAATCAGAAAGCAGCATGTGTAAGATACAACTTGTGTGAGAGAGAGACTATGGGGTCTTGGAGGCCTGTGACTATTTCACGACAGCTTAGATACAGTGGGTATTCAGAGAGCTATGAGGACAATGGAGATATGGCCTGGGGAATGTGGGCACCCTTTGAAGAAAAGACATCAAACCACCAGGTATCGCTTTGGGGACTACGATTTGGAATAAGGCAGGACTTTGCAGTAAGGAAACTGGCTAATAGGTTCGGAGGTTGTTTCAGTAACCCATACATTAGGAGACTGGGTATAAACAATGGTGCTGGCCACTAGGATGGAGACCATAGAAATATTATGGTGTTAAATTCAACAGTAATTAGTGACTATTGAAATGGAGGGTCAACAGGAATCAAGAATCTGCTTATTTTGAAGCTTAGATGACTGACGAGCAGAGGAACAGTAGCATCACGTCTGAGAAAGACCATCTGAGGAAGAGGAACAGGATGTCCTTGAGGGTAGTGGGGGAGGATGAATTCATTCTGAGTCGTGCAGTCTTTGAGGTGCAGCTAGTACACCGAATGAATGTGTCTAGCTATCAGCTGTACTGACAGACCTAGAAGGTAGAAGAGACGATTTCTCTAAAGAGAAAGATCTATAAATGGTATTCGCAGCCTTGAAACAAAAAAGGGAGTGAAGGACAAACCAACATTTGCATTATTTTTATTTTATTTATTTATTTTAATTTTTTTTATTGTCCATAATGAGTTACAACATTTAGTGGGCAAACAATGAGTTGTTATCCCCAATTCCCCGCTGCCCTCCCCTCCCCCCTCCACTGGATCACCTCCTCCATGGGTCTTCTGGATCAGTCCTTGTGACAGGGGACCATGGATAGCCTAGTATTCAGCAGGTTCTCCTGGCCATGCCTCTGGATAATCTCCCCCACCACGGCTCTCACAATCTTTTGCATTATTTTTAATGTCATTAAAATAATGGTTTCCATGCTGGCTTAAGAACTATAGCCTTGGGCTGGAGAGATGGCTCAGCGGTTAAGGCACTTGCCTTCAGTGCCTAAGGCCCTGGGTTCAATTCCCCAGGACCCACATAAGCCAGACCCACAAGGAGGTGGCCCTGGTGTGCTCTCTCTCTCTCTTTTTCTCTCTCTCTCTGCTTGAAAATGAATAAATAAAATATATGTTAAAAAAGTAATATTTCATTAAAAAAAAAAAGAACTATAGCCTTTGAGGGGCTGAGAACACACTCAGCGGATAAAGTGCTTGACTTACAAGAACACACGTACCTGAGTTCAGCACACGTTAAAGCCGGATGTCATAGTGAATATCTGTGTGATAGGAGAATATCCAGAAAACGTGCAGGCCAGTTAGCTTGAGTGTAGCTATAAATAACATTTAGAATGGCGAAACCTGCCTCAAATAATATGGATGGTGAGGATCAACACCTGATGTTATTCTCTGATCTCCACGTGCACACCACAGTTTACACACACACACACACCTTCTCACATATAGGAACATACACAGCATATACACAAAATTATAACAAGAATTATGACATTTTATCTTTAAGTCTCTATTTTTTTCATAATAGTATCTTCAATATAAGTGCTCAAGATGGGAATAGATGAATCAATAATTAATTGAACTTTAATATAGCTAAAATAATTTACCTTCTTCATGTCCTCAAGATGAGGCAGAGGTTAAGAGACATTAAGAAAGGGATATAGGGCTCATTGTAAAGGAAACTCATACAAGGGGCCACTGATCAGAGCCTCATTGAAATTTCCAATTCTCTGGCCAGTTAGGGCACCAGAGAAGGTCAGGGCTTCTCAGGAGACCATCCTCCCTAATATTACCAGTTCTCAACACCAGTCAGCTATAACTCTGTCCACTTGCTATGATCTTGGTCTTCCTCCCCTCTTACTTAGAGATCTATCAAGAAAGTCAATTTCTTACGTTTACTAACCCCCAGTGAAATCAGACTTCCTTTTCTTTGCCCTAAAAGTTCTTCTCCAAGAATGTTTGAATGTCATGTCTGAGCCACTTCCCTTTGCTCAAGTCCACGAATACCATTGCTTCCTGAGCTGCGTGCAAACTGTCTGAGAGAGCTTGGGAGGCTGCCTCCCACCCCCACACAGCCTCCCACCCTCCTCTGTTCCCCAGTGGCCTGTGGGCAGGGATTGCAGTTCTCTGCCACTGGTCTCAGGTTCAGCAGGCAGGGAAGACACAGCTGACCACAGCTTCCCTCCTCAGGAGGCCACAGTAGGAATGAATTGCTCTGAGGCCCCTGGCAATGAGGCTGCAAAATCACTAGTCCCTCAGCAATGATTTGTAAGTCCTAATGTGCTTTCCTCCATCTGCTGCTCAGCAAAGCTATTTACTCTAGCAAGCACTAATCCAATAAGATCTATCTGGCCTCAGCATCGCTACAACTCCCTGGAGACCTTCCATTCCCTTTGGAAGACATAGTTTGTGACAAACAAGTTTTCACTTCCTGCATACACCCTTCAGCTTCCATCTCGTTGCCTTATTTGTTTCTTCATAGCATTTGTCTGAAATTATAATTGAAGGTCTCATTTGCTTTGTTCAGGGCACTAGAATAGAAATTCCTTACTGCATTTCATTCACAAACACACCTCTGTGTTCAATGCTACCTTTACATAGTTCATGCTCCACAGTTGCCTTTCAAATGAATGAATCTTATCTATCCATTTCCTTTTAATATTTTATTTATTCATTTTCAAGCAGAGAGATAGAGATACAGAAAGAGAGAGAGAGAGAGAGAGGAAGAGAGAAAACACTAGGGCCACCACCTTGTTGGTCTGGTTTATGTTGGTCCTGGGGAATTGAACCCAGGGACCTTAGGCACTGGAGGCAAGTGCCTTAACCACTGAGCCATCTCTCCAGCCCTCTCAATTTCTTTCCTAAATACGGTCCCCAGTTCTTGCCTTGGCTGAAATCTGCCTCCCCTTCCATCCAAGACTGTGTTTCTCCTGCAGCTTTTTCAAGAAGAGAGTCCATGGCCCGGATACCTAAACATCTCAGGCCCAGGGAGATGGTGGGCAGACAGACGTCTCTCCATTGGCATTTAGATTGTGACTTCTCAGACCTTTATAAAATGTGAAACCAACCCATACAGACAAAACCCCCAGTCCTTTGAAGTATATACCATCCTAGGTTTCTCTTCGTAGCTTCCAACTACTGATTTGTGGTTTTTTCCATATATATATATATATATATATATATATATATATATATATATATATATATGAGATATGTGGAACCAATTCTTCCTCTTTGTCCTTAATGTCTATTTGAATGGCCAACACTATGACCTCCAGACTGATTTTCTCACTTTCAGGGACTTACACACCCCAGTCCCCCTTTGTCATCCATACCCGTGGCCATACCTTGTAACAAGTCATTAATCATAACTTTTTAACCTCAAAAATATTTCACTGCATGCATCCTAGTCTCTGATCATAACAAAGTCTAAGTCTTTATAGTGACTATAAAGACTCTCTCTCTCTCTTTCTCTCTCCCCCTGTTATCCACACTGCTCATATGTGTTTCAATTACACTTTGACCTACACTGCTTTCCCAGGTCCTCCTTAGAAGTCTTTGCTCACTTTCTTCCAGCCACTCACCTGGATCATTATTTTGTCCATGCTCCACACTCTTTGGATGTCTGTCCCCACACTGCACTGTGGACAAGCTCTGAATGTCCAGAGTCCACCCTCTTGCATTTTACACCAAAGCCACGAAGCACCTCAGGAGAACATAGCAGATTGGCACCATGTTCCTTGGTGATGTCCAAAACTCATTTGCCTCTGTGGTTGCTTAGCAACCTTTCCATGCTTCTGAAACTAGCTGGCTCTTCCATCTCCACCGAAAACATTTCAAATCATCCCCACTTTCTTCAGTGTCCTACCCCAGCTCATCTTCCCTCACTTAGAGCAAAGGAACTAACAGAATCCTCAATCTTCCAGTGGTCTGTCTTCATTTGTCCTTTCCTTCTGATCACTCATCTGTTAGAAGCTGGAAGCCACTTTTAGCCAAGGTCACTCCTCTGACCTTTTGCTTTGTGTTCTGTTTAGCCTCCTCAAGGTTCTCATAGCATTCAACATTCCCACTTGTTTCTTCTTTCGTAAGTACCTCTGGGTGGCTGACCTCTCTGCTAAGGGCTTGATGTAGATAAGCTTATTCAATAACCCTTCCAGAATCCATGTTGTGATGGTTTTTACTTTAATTGCCCAAGTTTACACAAGGTTGGAGAAATCTGCTCTATATTCTTGATCCCACTATTACTAAATAAGATCCTATTTAGTCCTTATTTCATTTCTGTTGGGAAAACCTTAAGCCTAAAGACTTGCTTGTTTGTCATACAGATAATGTTTCTGGTAGTGGTAGTATTCAAAACAAAACAAAACAAAAGAAGTCTCAGCAACTCAGAGAGAATCCCTTCTCCCTGAGAGCTTCAGGAGGAGAGATAGGGTTCTGCAACATAAACTTGTTCAAAGAATACACTGGAGAGGCATTAAGCCAAACAGCCACGAGCTGGCACATTTTCTTTCCATGCATTATGACAAGTGGACTCTCACCAACACTTCCAGTCTTGGATAAAGTCAATAGGCTTCTGAAAAGATCTGAACAAAAGGGGTCTTGTCACAATTAGAGGCTAAGCAATTGATATTATATCCCACAGAAATCACCCTTAAAATGAAATCTGTATTTTTAATTTGCTGTCTTAATTGAAAACGTGTTGCTATGGTTTTAAAATACACACACAAATTCTTTGAGTCTCACTAAGAAGTAGAGCTTGATTTCACGCCTCATGAATGTGGACTGGCACATGTGAACAGAGTAAAGCGGATGTTGAGTGACTTCTGAAGTGACGTCATCAAACATCATAACCTTTACACTCGCTCTTATGCACACACTCACTCCTGGAAGCCAGTTGTCAAATTGGGAGGAAGCCCACTGGCACAGAAAGGCCATGTGGTATATATTTTGCTGAGTACCCCCTGAGGTTCCTTCACAGCCAGCATCAATTTCCAGATCTCTGAAAGAGGAGCTCTCAGATCACTTCTGGTCCCAACTGTTGGGTCCCCTCATCCTCTACTGGATAAAGCAAAGACAAGATGTCCCAATGGGCTCTGCCCACTTTTATTTTTTTTATTTATTTATTTTTCTACCCACTTTTCAATTTGTAGACAGCATAAATACTGTCTACTTTTTGAATCAAGCCACTAGCTTTTAGGGTGCTTTGTTCCAGAACACTAGATTAATGAAACAGCTTCCTTGGAAATAATATTGAAAAAGCACTTTCAAATCTTACGTGCTATAAATGCTGCAAATTTATATTTACTAAGTCTAAGACAGCAGCACTTTTTTCCTGGATGCATCAGAGAACAATTAAGTCATGCTACTCTGCTAGATTTAACATTCTCAAAGTCACTTGAGTACATAAGTTTCATGCAACTCACTCAGCTGAGGAACAGCAGAGCAGAATTTTGAATTATTTCAAGGTGCTTAGGCTCACATGCCTACCCTCTAGTGCAGACCACAGTGCAATCCAGTTTCCCCAACTTTTACATTCTTTGTTACATCTTGAAAATCTCTTGCCTTAGCCTCTTACCTTCCTCTAACTACATCTTTTCTCTCTTCTCCCCTTCACCAACTCCTTTATTAAAAGGCTTCTCTCTCTTCACTGTGTCCACTTTGCTACTTTGACTCCTGAAGATACCTTGCCTCAGGAAGCACTCAGGCTCTCAGAGTCAACACACTTTTCAGACTTGACCAGACTTTCGACTGTTTGACACTGATGGCTTCTGGTGGGAACCCCGTCAAATCCAGGCTTCAATAAGTCCATGTGTCCTGGTTTCTTCTACCTGTCTTTAAAGCTTATCTTCTACTCGACTCTCAAATCTCATCCTCAAGCTAATTGCTCTTCCAAATTTCATTCACCCCTGAAGTTCAATTCTCATCTTCATTCTGAAAATTCCAAAATATTTACCTCTATCTAAATTTCTCTCCAGATCTAACATATATCACTAAGTGTCCACTGAGACTTAACCTCATCAGAAGTAGAGCTTAACATTTTCTTTCTTGTCATCTCTTGTTAGTGAATAAAAATCACATATTAGTAGAGATATTCATCAGTAAACATGAAAACTAGAAACACCAACAGTGACTTCCTCACACTACAGTCAATAAATTACCAAAATATGTGCAAGTTATCATAACTATAGTCTTAAATCCATTCACTTCTCTCAAACCTTCTATAACAATTGCTAGACACTCATCACCTTTCAGCTGAACCAGAGGCAATCGATTCAGGATCAAGAAAACACATACAAGGCTGATAGCAACCCATTCTCCAGGCAGCAGGGGAAGCAACTGCTTTAGAGGATAAGCCTGACTGTGTCATTGCCCTTCTTGAAGTCAACCATGGCAATGCCGAAGGATCTGATAAAGGCAATGTTTGCAGTTTACCTTAAAGAATCTCATTATTTGGGCTGTTGCTGGTGGTGCACACCTTTAATCCCAACATTCAGGAGGCAGATTTAGGAGGATTTCTATGAGTTCAAGGCTGGCATGGGATTGCAGAGTGATTTCCAGGTTAGTCCCAGCTAGAGTGAGACCCTGTCTCAAAAAAAAAAAAAAAAAAGAAAGAACTTCATTATCTGGTGGCACATTTTATTCTAGTGATACATGGCTCCTTTAAAGTAAATTAGCAAAGGAATTTATTTTTAATTCTATCCTCATAAGTCAGACAGTGATTGGAAATTCTGGCTATTTTAGTACAAAGCGCTTTGCTACTGTAATGACACTCATCCTCCAAGTTACACAGCATGAAGCCTGCCCTTTTGTCGAAGTGCTTCAGGTTGTTTCATGAGCATTTAGAAATAAAAACACCAAAGTCCTGCATGTTCAGAGCTCACGGTCTGGTGCTACATAATTCTGTTAGTGAAACAGAAACCTGTACCTATTGCTGGGAGGGTCCATGGCAGTGGACTTGCCACATCCAGGTTAGTTGTTAGGACCTCTTCAGAGTAAGAGCATCCATCTTTTTTTTTTTTTTTTTTTGGTTTTCCGAGGTAGGGTCTCGCTCTAGTCCAGGCTGACCTGGAATTCACTCTGTAGTCTCAGGGTGGCCTTGAACTCACGGCGATCCTCTTACCTCTGCCTCCCGAGTGCTGGGATTAAAGGCATACGCCACCACGCCCGGCCTCCATCTTTTGATAATTTGATTGGCCAGGCCTATAAAGTGTCATCCATAAGCGAGGACAATTCAGTAAGGAGAGGGAACTAATCTTCAGAGCAGGGAAGGCATCACCATTAACCTTGAACTGCCTATACTCCTGCCTCACATTAGCCCCCTAGGCAAAGTACCTCCAGTCTCAAGGGGACCCTAAAACTTTGCTTTTCCTGCCTGTCATGTTGCCAAGGGACACGAATTCTCAGAATCACACTTCCCTGCAATTCTATCCTGGGTCATCTACTTTGCCTGTCTAGGGGAAGTAATGACCAGTGAGCAGCTTCATAGTGAAGATGGTTTTTCCATAACCTTCTATGACTAATGAGCTGAACAGAGCATGCCATATTGGGTCAGAGTTGTGGCACGCGGTTCTATACAGGACAGTTATGCTTTGATTTCCAACTTCCTGTTTTAATTATTCCCCTTTTGTCATGGAAACACACACACACTGAGTGTCATACATGTTGATTGAATTTTGACTTCTCTAGGGATGACTCAGAACCTATAATAGACGGCTTACTTTTCCAAACATGTGACAAGCACATCTTTTTTAAAAATATCTTTATTATGATTAATTATATACATTATATGAGCAAATCTTGTGAATGTGTCCCCGTTTCCCTCCTCTCTGACACCATAAAACCCTAGCTTTTATACAGTAAGCTACTGAGGAAGCTGAGGGCACCACCTGGTACGAGGGGCCATGAACAGAATGGGAGGAAGCCTAACCTCAAGAATAATTGCTCAGTCCTGCATCTCCCTGTCCCAGTCATTGGTTCCTTCCCACACTGAGCTGTTGATCAGAGAGACCCACAAGGTCTCTAAAATGTGACAAACTTCTGTCAAAGCTCTTGAATACCTATCCCAGGCCCAAGTTAAGACCCTATTGCTGAAGAAATCAGTGTCATCAAACAACACCAAGAGATCCTGCTAAATACAGAATGTTAACCAGCTCCCAGACGGTAGCATGTGAATCACTGGAAGGTGTTTCATGAGCTGCCAGGGAAAACTGGTCAATGATAATAGGAGAAAAGAGAGACCACTGATATACAATATAGACAGTTGTCACAAGAATGCTGAACACATGGCTGTATGGAAGAGACCAGCAAGTGAAGAAATGTTCATCTGTGCAATAGTGGCACTAAACTGAAGAGGGTAAAATCAATGGCTTACTTACTGATTGGCAAAGAGATCCACTTAGTGACAAGGAACCCTTAATTGGAACTGGGATCCATGGCATAATCCTTTGGGGACCAAGATCTCGGGCTCCTAGGGGAAATTCCCACTACCAGAAAGCTACAGAGAGGCTATACCCATTAGGAGCTGGCCAAAATAGCAATGTTGTCTCATTTAACCTATACTGATCTCACTCTCTGATGGAGATTCTATTTGTATTTTTCAGAAGGCAGTGAGAGAGCTGGGGACAACTCAATTCTGCCAAAAAGACATTGGATGATGGCTGACATCCTGGCAGGAGACAAACCACCCCTAGCCTTCACACAGGGCCCAAATGAAACCTATGAGAAAGTAACGAGACAAACAGGAGACCAATCACCACAGCAAGTCTGATGACCCATGAAAGGTCAATGGAGACATAGACACCAACAATACCCAAAACAACCTAGGGCAAAGATCCAGAGATACTTAAGATCTCAACAATAAAGCAAAATCAAAACTCACCCACTATGACTCAGGGAACTGAGAGGAAGAGGGGCAGAAAGATTGTAAGAGTCATGGTGGGGGAGAATATCCAGAGACATGGCCCCCCTCAGCAACAATACACAAGGGGGAAGAAAAAAAAGAGAACGAAAAACTGGCTACCCTGGTGCAGTTCATACCCCCTATCCTATGGACAGATCCAGTATGTGCACCAAGGGAGTACCCCAGTGGGTACGGGACAGAGAGGAGGGAAACGGGGACACATTCTCAAGATTTGCTCATACAATGATAAGCACATCTTAAAACTGGTGATGGTTAAGGAGAAATTCGGTCTATTCAGCATCAGTGACCAAAATGGTCAAGGCAGAAACGAAGCTTTTAGGGATCTTCAGACTCCCTAAGAATCATCTGATTACTTCCAAGAAATTCAGGTACCTGGGCCAAATCACCCATTTTATATCTGTCATTTTGGGATGGAATCCCAGGAATCTTCATTTTTCATTACCATTCCAGTTGATCTTGACATCTGTGGTCAAGGGAATTTGGATAGCACTGATGTTCTGGGGACATATTATCATTATTTAACATAGTAAAAATATATATGTATGTACATACATATATGTATGTACTGTAGACAATGTTACCAGCATCCAAGGAGCTGTGCAGTGTGAAGAGGTAGGCAGGAGAGATGGTTTTGTGCTAGGGTCAGGCTACTAGTTGATAATATCTGTGAAAACATTCTTTGGTATCACTCTCAGGTTACCTCTCTGGTTCTGCATCGTTAATTGAGCTCCTACTGAATACTCCACGTTGAATTCAGGAAGTGGGCAAAAAATAAAAAAAAAAACAGGACAATAAGGAGCAGTGCTTGAACTTGAAAAGACTATGAGCTCGGGCTGGAGAGATGGCTCAGCAGTTAAGGCACTTGCCCCCAGTGCCTAAGGCCCTGGGTTCAATTCCCCAGGACCCACATAAGCCAGACCCACAAGGTAGTGCCCTGGTGTGCTCTCTCTCTGTATCTCTCTGCTTGAAAATGAATAAATAAAATATTTATTAAAAAAAAGACTACGAGCTCAAACCTTAAATGAAGCTCCTGTTATAGAGCCTAAAACAGAACTCCATAAACATAACTGTCCCTCAGTAACCGTGGAAACTGATTCAAGCACCTCCGTGCATAGCCAAGGATGCTCAGGTCTTTTACATAAAATGGCATAGTGATCCCAAATAATGAATCCACATCTTCTTGCATAATTTAAATCATCTCTAGATGACTTACAATACCTAATAGTGTACAAATGCCATATTTAGGAAATAAAGCCAAGAAAGCCTAGACACTTTTTTTTTCAAAAACTTCAATCCACAAGTGGTTGAATCTGGGTATGAAAAGCCCTGACAAAGAGGGACCACTGTGTGTGTAGAAGGGAGGAAGAAAAGAAAAAAAGGAAACAATGGAAGAGCAACATTGGTCCTTTTCTAAAATATTTTAACCCAAGCACTGAGGATTGTCACTGATACAGAAGCAAGTTCTCCACACTGGGACTAATCTTTTGTGTTAAAGACTCTTTGATTTGTGATGCTTCCCTTCCCGATTCTTGGGTCTATGTTCCTACAACTCAGCTACTCACCTTAAAGCCTGCCTCCCTTTTCCTAGTCTGAACCCAGCTGGGCCTCACTTCTCTCCAGAACTCTTCCCAAGGGCTGAGAAAGAGGAAGAACATTTGAGAGGTTTCTGGCTTTCGCGTCTTCACTAGGAAAACCAAATATCAACCCCCACTCATGTCTGTGTTCCCCATACCCACCTGCACTTGAATTTCATGGTACCCAATAACTTTTGATGAGCAAATGGTCTCCTGGCTGCATAGGCCACATCATGGTCCTTGTAAATACAGTGTAACACAGTGGACAGGAGTGTACTCAGCGATCCATCTTAATGACTTGTGACACAAATTCCTTACAGTTCTTTCTTCCCTTCAGGGAGTAGGATTCATTTTGTTACTTACATTTCCTTGAGTCTGACCTGTGACTATGCTTTGAACAAGATATGATAGGAATGTCTATGTGAGCTCTGGAGCCTTGGCCTAGAAGGAAATCACAACGGCTACCTTCTTCCCTTAGAAAAGCAGCAATGAGAAGGTCACATGAGGAGGTCACTCCTGTGTACTGGAAGAGGAAAGGATGCAAAAGGGAGAGCCAAGGTTCCCAAACAACAGCCAGAACTAACTTGGACTGGTACAATCTAGCTGACCCTCTGAGTTTTCCAGGCAAACAAGCAGAGGACACAGGATAATAATGAGTTGTGTTCACTCAATAGGCTTCGGGTTGGTTTGTTACACAGTGATATATAATTGAGATGTCAAACACACATGCCAATATTTCAGATCACACCATCTCCTGTAGCCCTCTTCCTGGGGACTAGACCCCTTATCCACCATTCTTACCTGGTACTTCAGTTCTTTCAGATGAATTTGAACAGGTCTCACAGATGTATTCTTCACTGGGTCAGATCTCCAAGTTGTACCCTTTGGGGACTTCTACTTGGTTTTCCTAGGAGTGGTGCCGATGAATACCTAACTAGTCAGTATTCTCTCAATTGATCTGTGTATTCATTCATTCAACAGATGTCACTGACACATGTCGTAAACATGTACATGCTAGTGACATATAAACAAAGCAGAAGAAAACCCGTAGATCTTGTGTTACAGTGAAGGGTAAAGGGAAAAAAGGATAGTAAACAAAAAATAAGTCATATTTTTCATATGTGCTAGAATGCAGTAGTAAGTACAACTCTGCTGTAGTTGGTTTCTGAATGCTGAGATGGGGGTGCATATTTTAATTTTAAGTAGAGTAATAGGGTGACCCTCACTGGGAAAGTAAGCCATGAAGATAGTCAGGGAGCAGGTCTTCCAAACTAAAAACTGGTAGAGCCTGGAGATATGGCACAGTCGTTAAGTGCTTGCCTTCAGTGCCTAAGGACCTGGGTTCAATTCTCCAGTACCCACATAAGCCAGATGCACAAAGTGGCACATGAATCTGTACAGAGTGACTAGAGACCCTCTCTCTCTTTCTCTCTCTCTCTCTGCTTGCAAACAAATAAAATAAAATATATTATTTAAGACTGGTGTAAAGACCCTGAGGTGGTATTATGACAGAGAGAAGCATCAAGATTAACATACAAAAGAAGCCAGTTGTCAGAAGCAGACTGGAAACCCATCTGACTACTACAGAGAATGCATGAGAAGCCTGTGATCTGCAAGTGTGGGAGAAGGTGGGTGCTATGCAAATGACTCTGAAAGGATCAGGATGCTCTGGCCATTATTACTTGACATGATTAGACCCATCCCCTCATGGATAATACTGCCTACAGTAAATGAACTTCCAATCTTGGACTTTCTCGGCTCACTGTCTATTTCCATTCTCAGGACTACTTTCCTCTTCCTTAATAAACTGTCTCTCTTTCTATGACTTTCCATGTGACCCTGGTCCAATTATTTCAGCACACAAGAACCTCAAAATCTCAGCAGATGCCTATTAGAGTCAGATCTCAGCCTGTAAGTTGGTCAGCCCTTCCATTCACTGTCTCCTGAGCACTCGATATGGTGGAAAAGTTCCCAGGAAGGTCTGATGATGCCCAGGGCAATAGATTTAATCTCTCCTTTTGGTACTTTGTGGCCAGGGGCTATAGATGTGCCTGGGTCATCTTCCTCTGCCCTTCTGGGCATTGAACAAGCTTATGCAGAGGCAAAGAAGCAAGTGTCAAGCTGGCACTTAAAAACTGGGAGGTCTGCACAATCCACAGTGAGTCCTGTAAACCTGGGAGACACACAAAGCCACCAACCCTGCCGGGACTCACATGCCAGTAATGACTGGTCTCATGTTCCTGCTGAGATGCATGTGAATCACAGGCAGAGGGCAGCCATGGGGCCATGATATGATGGTCACATGGCCAACTAAAATGGCGTTCATGTGGGCAATTTAGATGGCAGCCTCCATATGAAGGTGTGGCCATAATAGTGCCAATAAAAACAACGATGCCTACATGGCTGCTTGTGGTACACAATGCCGAGGAATCTCCTGGGCACTGCTATACCCCCAGACTTTCCTGTGTCATCAGACTTCACTCATCTCTTTTTTCAATTCTTTCATCTTCCTAGAAGCCCACATCCACTGTAGCCGCTCTCACCCTGTGCCCTCCTGGGATCCACCCCTGCCCAGGCCCTGAGAGGGAGCTATGACAACTCCATGCTCTTCAGGGTCCCAACCAGCGTTCTCTGGTTTTGTATACTGATCACACCAGGCACTTCAACTTCTTCCTGTTTATGTACTGTAGACAGTACTATCCATGAGGGTGTAGATTTAGTTCCCTCAAGTAATAAGCCACTCCCTTGAGCATGAGGTACAAAAGGGGAAAAAACCCTGCTCATTTGCACTTTTTTTGACTTCTTTAAATATATATCTATTGTTTAGTGGGCAAACAATGCGTTGTTATCCCGAATTCCCCACTTCCCCCCCTCCCCATCCCTGATCAGTTGGATATCCTCCTCCGTGGGCTGTCTGTATTAGTCCTTGTGGCAAGGGATCCTATATATCCACCCGACAGCAGGCAAAAAGATGAGATCATGGCAAGAGATGAGCCACCACAGTCATATTGTGGAGGATCCATATGGAACCCTGCAGAGAAGGACGGGATGAACAAGGGACCCATAGCCACAGCCATTCAACCAACTCAGGATAAGCCAAATGTGTTTGTGTTTTTCAGGATGCAACGAGAGAGCTGTGGCCCATCTAACCCTAATTTGCACTTTTAAACCTGATTGACAATCTAAAAGTAAAAGCTATAACCACTCATACAAGCAGGGGTCTTCTCAGACCCTAGTAACCTAATAGCTCAGAACTTTTTAAAAATAGCTTCACAGGAGAGAGACCCTATTTTACCTCATTCCATTGAAGTGAACGAAATGACCTCAGAGATGCTCATAGCAAGGTCTTTTGCATTGTGGGACTTAGTCCTGAGAGAGACACTGTAAATCTTAGGTTTGAATTGTGGGTAGGGAAGGAGGAAGCCTGGAAGAGTTGGGGATTCAAGCCAGATTTTCGACCTCTCCTGCAGCTACCTTCCCACTTGCTCAGGGACACCTAGGTAGCAATGATGAGAAAGAGAGCTCCTACCCTTCAGATCTTCTTAAGGACTTGGACTGAATGAGAGAGGGATTCCTTTCTCCAACTCAGGGGCCTGGAACTTGTCTCTCCCTTTAGGCTCATCATAAGAACCTTGACTTCAGTGTCCCAGAATTCCCTGGTATGATGCATCCTCAATAAATTGCTTAAATTCAATCCTGAGAGTCTAAGGAAAAAGAGGCTCATGCTTTATTGTAACACTGTCTGGCCTCAATTCCAGCTGGGTGACAGGGAAGTTAGGCCAAAGGATAGAAGCTGAAACCATAACATCATCTCTATAGCTGAGCCTCTTTCGTAGTCATCAAGGTTGATGATCTGAAGTGCCTTGTGTTCATTCAGGCCTTCCTGGCCTCTACCAGGATAGGCTGTGCATAGAAAGCATGAAAGAGAAAACATTTAATAGTTCAGATGATCCCTGTTTATGTCCAAGCCTCACTTTCCACACAAAAAAGAGTGGGCAATAGAACTTAGATGAAATATTTTTTCCCATTCTGTGCAGCTCCACCCGGCCTCCATATTCTCCCACCCAGCCCAAGTTACCAGGGAAAGAGGGACTAACCCAGCATACGAAGAGTAGAGCTTCTGTAAACCATCTCCTGTGCCTATGCCCACCCTTATTAATGGAAGTGCCTGGAAACCTTGGGGACAATCAGAGTCCTCCATCAATGCATGAAAGAATGAGGAAACTTCTCTCAGGATTTATTCTGATAAGAAACATCCAGGCCTTAACGTTAGCTTATAATTTTACTTATAATACTTGAATAGCTTATATTTAGTCCTGACTACTTGCTGCGACCCTGGGAGAAAACAGGATCTGGGAGGAAGCTAAAACACCTGCAGGTGAACTTCTGGATCAAAGTCCCAATGATTGCCAGGCTCATCATAAGGACCTTGACTTCAGTGCCCCTGAATTCCCTGGTATGATGCATCCTCAATCATTAGAATAAATTAAATCCTGAGATTCTAAGTAAAAAGAGACCAATGTTTTATTGTAACACTGTCTGGCCTCAATACAAGCTGGGTGATTGTACCAGTTATAAGATACATGAATGCAACAAATACCCCAGCCCCAAGCCTTTTTAAAATATATGTAAAGACCCACAGTCCTGGAATTACAAGGTGGATTGTCACTGCTTCCAGAAAAAGTAGGGACCAACCCTTTTCATGACCACCTTAAAGAATTAAATGTACTCACCAAAATAGACTGGCAGACAGAAAAATAAAAGATAACCTTATAGAGTTAACCTTGTTTCCTCCAAAGATAAATATGGAAGTTTTGTTTTGTTAATGTAACTGTGTAATGTGTGATCATAATTGTTTGAATATCTTTCTATGTAAAGACAACCTGGGATAAAGTTCAGTCAGCCTCTGGAGGTCCCTCAAATAACTGATTCACAAAACCTGTGGCTTGATATCTTTGATTTATTTAGTGAATGCTAAAATTATTTTGGCAACATAATTTTTAAAAAATGTATGCATTTTATGTGGGAATGTTTGCAACTTATTAAAAATCTAATGATAAACCAAAAAATCTAATGAGATCATTATAAAATTAGACACTCGTGTGTGTGTGTGTGTGTGTGTGTGTGTGTGTGTGTGTGTGCAGGAGCACATGCATGTGTCTACATATACCCATGGAAGTCAGAGGGCAATATCTCCCCCTACACCTTTCTCTCTCTCTCTTTTTTTTAATATTTATTGTCCATAATGAGTTACATTATTTAGTGGGCAAACCATGCGTTGTTATCCCGACTTCCCCACTTCCCCCCCTCCCCATCCCTGATCAGTTGTATATCCTCCTTCATGGGCTGTCTGTATTAGTCCTTGTGGCAAGGGATCCTGTATATCTTAGTACTCATCTCGGTCTTCCTTACCCAAGTGTGTTGTTACTGATGGGTGCTATGGCTCCGGACCATCTCCCCCACCACGGCTCTCACAATCTTTCCGCCCCCTCTTCCGCTCGGTTCTCTCTCTTAATTAATTAATTAATCAAGTTTGCAAACTGAAAAAGACAGATAGAGAGGCAGAGAGAGAATGGGTCACCAGGACCTCTAGCCATTGCAGATGCATGTACCACCTTGTGTATCTGGCTTTACATAGGCACTGGGGAATCGAAGCATGGGCCATCAGGCTTTGCAAGCAAGTGCCTTAACAGTTAAGCCATCTCTCCAGCTCTACTTCTGGCTTTTTCCTATTTGCCAATTATATAATTTTTTGCTAGAATATTAAGGATTTAACCCATGTGCTAAACTTTGCATCTGAGCTATATCCCCAGCCTTCCTTACAATGAGTTTATTTTATTTTTCCACAGTTAAGGATGACTTGGTTGGGGGTAACCAACTGCTCTCTGATTAGATTTGAGATCCACTTTTTGGGAAGGAATTCATGCCTTATACAGACAACCTATGGCTAAGGAGCCCATAAACCCTGGACAGGAAAGGGGGAGGAGCTACTATGTTTGGTTGTCTATATTATATATTATGCCCCCAAATTACCCTCTAAATACTTGTGTTTATACCCGTATATTAATGATGCTCTCACTTTTGGTTAGAAAAGTTTCCCTTTTCAGATGGTGACTATTGGGGGTGTGTGACTAAAAGTTTGTCAAAGTGCTGAGAAGTGACAGTGGCGTGTTCAGCATTAAATAAGACAACTCTATCACAGCCCCCCAAAGCTCAGGGACCACAGCAAAAGAGAAGCAGAAAAAACATAAGAACAGAAAGCTAGGAATGAGTGCTGTGGAATGCTACCTTCCCGACACACAATGGTCATTTCCTCCTACACTCCTTTTGAAACAAGGTCTCCCATAGTGTTGCAGTCAGCATTCTAGTTGCTGTGCAGAAAGAACCCAAACAAAAGCAGCTTGTGGAAGAATGGGTTTATTAGGCTTAAGGACTCGAGGGGAGACTCCATCCTGGCAGGGAAAACGATGGCATGAGCAGAGGATGGACATCACCTCCACCATGGCACTGCAAACAGCGGCAGGAAGGTGTGCCAAACACTGGCAAGGGGAAGCTGGTTTATAAACCCCATAAGCCCGCCCCCAACAACACAGCTCCAGCGAGGTTGTAAAACCCAAACTGCCATCAGCTGAAGATCAATCAATCAGAACACATTCATTTGTTTGTGTGGGACACCTGGATCCAACCATGACACATAGTATAGGCTGACGATGGCCTTGAAATCCTGATCATCCTGCTTCTACCTCTCAAATATTGAGATTAGAGGTGTGTACCAACAAGCCCAGCAAAGCATCGTCTCAATTGTCATTCTGTAAGTACTACCTTGCTTTTACAGACTGGGTTTCTCACTGACCTGGAACTCACCAAGTACATTAGGCTGGCTGGTCAGCAAGCCTCAGGGATCTGCTTGTCTCTCCCTCCCCAGTACTGGGATTATGAGCTTCCACCACCATGCCCAGCATGTTGTAAGTGTGTTCTGGGGAATCAAAGAAAGGTCTCATGCTTGAAGGGTAAACACATTACTGACTGTGCAATCAATTCAGCCCTTAAATTTAAATACTCTTAGTTTAGGAAAGCCTACTAACATAATAATTTATGATCTATTAAATGTTTCACAAACCCATAAAATGCTGCTTTATTTATGTAAAACAAAATTCATCAGAGTCATTAGATTAAAATTTCACCAAACTACAAAATTTAGCAGTTGATATATAGATTTTGATAAAAAATGTCATTCCAAAGCAGGTCCTGGAAAAAAATTAAAACTTTACTCCATTATTTTTAATTGTCAAAAGTAACAAAACTACAAAGATGTCTGGGCATGGTGACACAACCCTTTAATCCCAGGACTCAGGAGAGTGATGTAGAGGGTTCCATGAGTTTGAGGGAGCCCGGAGTTATAGAGTGAATTCCAAGGCAGCCTGGGCTGGAGTGAGACCTGCTTTAAAAAAAGAAAGAAGAGAGGGGCGGAGCAAGATGGTGGCCGAGTAACAACTTCGCCAGGACTCTCCTAAAGGTTTGACCCCCCTCAACTGCTATCCAGGCTTTGGACACCGGCTGAACCCGAGTTCGAAATCTCCCCCCCTCTCTGCTCCCCTGTGGAGCAGAGGGCCGAGCCCTCCCGCCCCGGCTGGCTGGCTCCCGCCGCCATTATCCCCCGGGGCTGATTCCAGACTCGCAGCGTGGCTGAGGTTACATTGCAGGACTGAGACCCGGGCAACCCGCCAGTCCCCAGAGGCGGTCTTCCCCACTTTCTGA